>JAJLUN010000318.1:0-12975 GCA_030564365.1 Blastobotrys arbuscula | reverse complement strand
GGGGGGTTTGGAGAAAAGCAGAGGTTAAATTTTATTGGTTGGTTTTGTTGGCAGAAAGACACACAGGGCAGACAGGCAAAGTCGGAGATATGTTTTGATGTTCCGATCGGCCGTCGGAGAGGAAAGAAAAAAATTGGGAGGTATACGTGCGGCTGAGAAAAGAATAATTTTTTTTTTGAAGAGTAGAGAAAAAGATTTTTTTTTTTTTTGTTTTTCAGAAAAATTTCAGAAATCACAATACCACAACTTTAATAATGAAACGAAAAAGTGATAGTGTTGAAACGAAATCAAAAAAAGTCAAACTCAACGATTTGAGTGAGTTGGAGTCAAAAGTTTTGAGTAGCGCTAAATATTACAACGAATTAGTACCGTTAATTGATCAACTAGAACAATCAAATGATACCAAAACTGTTTATCACTTATCAACTGGGTTACTGAAAATCTTTGGTAAACTAATGAAAAAAGGCAAGCTAAGGAAAAATACCAAAACTGAGAATGAAACTAAAGTTGTCAGTTGGTTGCTGAGTAAATATAATGATTACAAAAATGTAGTGTTAACCAAGTTGGGCGAAAATTGTGATGATGATTCGTTGGGTGTAGCGTTATTAACAATCTTGTTAAAGTTGGTGAAATTCGAAAGTTCATATTTAGCACCTGTTGAAGGTGAATTTTACTATCCTAAAGAGTTGTTTCAAAAACTAATTCAATGTTTGTTGGAGAGTGAATTATCATCCGATGGTGTGGTAGAACATTTTGTTGATGAATATTTAGAAAAATATGATGATTTGCGATATTATTATTATCAAGAAGTTGCCGAAATCTGTTTAGAAACACAAAACGCAAAACAAGTTTCTGATAAATTGATTGATATGTTGATTAGTATATCAAATTTTCCAAATTCTGATGCTGATATTAATGAATTTTATTTTGCCAAACAAAAATCTTCCAAAAATTCCCCATCACGAGTTCAATCACACAAACAAGTATTTCAAAAAGCATGGATTAATGCATTACGGTTACCTCAAACTCAAGATTCTTATAAAGCTGTGATGATTGTTTTCCACAAAAGAATTGTTCCAAGACTACACAAACCACAACTAATGTTGGATTTTTTGACTGATGCTTATAATTCTGGTGGGTCAGTATCATTATTAGCTTTAAATGCATTATTTGTACTAATGCAACAATATAATTTGGATTACCCAAATTTTTTCACGAAATTGTATGCATTATTCGACAGTTCTATCATGCATGTGAAATACCGATCACGATTTTTCCGGCTAGTCGATTTATTTTTAACCTCTACACATTTACCCGTCACTGTCATGGCAAGTTTTATCAAAAGGATGGCTAGATTAGCACTTTTTGCACCACCATCTGCAATTATTTCCATCATTCCATTTATTTATAACCAACTGAAACGACATCCAACATGTATGAAAATGATTCATAATACAGAAGTGACAGGAGAATACGACGACCCATTTGATAATAATGAATCCGATCCTTCGTTGACAAATGCGCTGGGAAGCTCGTTATGGGAGTTGGAAACTTTACAAAGTCACTATCACCCTAATGTTGCTGCATTGGCCCGAATCATGTCTCAACCGTTTAGAAAACCACAATACCCGTTGGAAGATTTTTTGGATCATTCTTATAAATTTTTGTTGGAGAGTGAATTTACTAAAAAATTGAAAAAAGCTCCGTTGGAAGAGTTTGATGTTAAATTGTTTAATGATCCAGATTGTTTGATTAAAGGGTTTAGTGTTTAGATAAATAATTGTAAACGGTGTCCCGCCGCATCGATCTGGGATCTAAAAGATTTGAGACATTTTTGATATTTATAAAAAAAATTAAAAAAATATAGGTAACATTTAAAAAAAAATATCATGAATCATGGATCTACGTCATTAATCAGATACTAATAAATTTCATCACAGATTGTTGTCAATGTTATAATCCACTATTTTAAGTAACATCAGATATATGTATGTTCATTGCATTGCTATGTAGGGTTGCTCAGCTAGCTGCTTGGGGCGCTACGTTCCTACAGTTTTCGATGCAGTAATACCGAGGATCTTCAATTTAGTACATCTGATTGTTTTTAAACCGCAACCTCATACATCACACACTTTTCTTTTTTAAAAAAAAAAAATAAGTATATATAATTACGAGAATATCCCAGATTTCAATTATAACCAACAATAAGACTAAGATTAAAAATAAAACATGGCAGTAGTTCAAAAAGTCAATTACCGGTCGCCACCAACCCCACTCCGACTAGCACAACTTTTTTTCACACTACTAACGTTGGCACTCGCAGCAGCAGCTATAGGAGGAACATACAAAGCCTGGGGTGATGGGGGTTACTACGGTGTCGACGCACTAGCAGTCGCTGTATCAGTATTAACAATTATTGGAGCTCCATTGATGTTATTCGGGGTATTCGCAAGTGGGAAATTCCTGACATTTGTGCAATTAATAATCGAAGTGGTTCTTCATATCTTGTGGTTTAGTACGTTCATTGCATTAGCAGTTATTCATGGGGGAAGCCATTGTAAAGGGGGTATAAACCCCAATTATTGTAATTGTGGCAAAGCGGCTGCGGCTTTTGCGGCGGTGACGTGGGCTTTGTTTGTGGGGACTACGTTTTTTGTAATTAGAGATTTTAGTAATAGCCGACTATAAAACTATGATACTTTTTGTTTACTTTGGCTTTCTTGCTTTTCTTTTCCTTGCAGTGGTGAAAATTATTGTATGTTAATTTTCAATTTAAAATAAAGCCCTTAATTAACTCAGCTTGGTTGTAACTTGGAATGGTTAAGATAATTTTCCGCTTACAAATGAGAACCTAATTCAGCAATATCTCAGCTGAAAATTGATATATTTCGAATATTTCAAATTTAGCAAGATTTGAGAAACTAAAGTATACTGAGATTTCTCAACAAATTTTCTCGCTTCGATAGTTTGAATTGTTTTGTTATTTCCAATTTTGTTCAACTGACTATTTCATTTATTCATGACAAAGAATATTTGTGCTGTATAAAGTATCCTGTAGAATTGTTGAATATTTTTTTCTTTTTTTAGCAGCCATTTGTGTGAATTGTAGTTAACAATTGTCAATATCATTATGAATATATATCATCTTAATTCTCCACTTATTCAAGCAGTATTAGCGCGAAACTCATCGCAAGCTCGGTAGAAGAACCTTCTAGACGCGTCTCGTAAAATCTACGAAAAAACGCCACTGTTCACGCTTAAAGCTTAAAATTTCGCCTAAAAATAAACAACCCCAACAATAGTGGCGGTGGCAACCGAAACTTCATGAACCAACTAGTACTTTCTCGAATGTTAGACCATACCAACAATTGGATTTCAAACAAAATATAAATATCCAAAAGATTCTCCTAGAAATGTGTTATAAATTATCAACCTACTCTACTCTATCTTCTACTACTACTACTACTACTCACTATAAATAATTGTTAACTCAACATGTCTACTCAATTCAATTCTTTCAATCCTTTTATGGCAAACTTGCTTGAACTGATCAACGAAAGTGTTAATGCCTCTACCACCTCTGGTTCCCAAGGTTCCCAATCTGCTCATGGGTGTGGTAGGCGAGCCAACTCCCAAAATAATGAAGAAGCACCATCGGCGGAATCAACATCAACGTCGCAATCGCCGCTAGATGGGTTGCCTCCATTATTTTTCAACGCCAATAAGGATATTTCCAACCTAATTTCGAATTTGCAAGGAAAATCAGATCCAGGTATTAACAACCCAATTGATGTGTATGATTCACCTGATAAATACATAATTACAGTGGAACTACCTGGTTGTGCTCCCGATAAAGTTAATGTCGATTTTGATCCACAAACTGGGAAATTGTCTATATCCGGGTCCAAAGATGCTAATGTACATGAAGACAAATGGTTGAAGACTAATGAAAGGAGATATGGAAAATTTGAACGAGTCGTTGATTTAACTGAAAAGGTTAGAGAAAACGAAATTGAGGCGGAGATGGATAATGGGGTCATGAAAGTGGTGGTTCCAAAAGTGGTAGAGCAACAAGAAGCAACATCAAGAAAAATCAAAATCAATGTTAATACCTAAACCCCATTAGGAACTTATTTATTTATTATTTGTATATTTATAATACTTCCAATACTTTTTAATATATTCTCTATTTTTTAAAATTATGAAAATACTGATGACTCTTGTAGTATTTTTTTTCTTCAAATTAGTCTGTCGTCCAGTTCAGTGTATTTATCTGATAAACTCAAAAAATGATTATTGTATTATGAGGCTTTTTCACTGATGAGTGAGGCATCCGCAAAAATTTAGATTAAGGAAATAATCTGCAAAGATGACAAAACTTTAGTTGATGAGCTGGAAAATATCTGTGCTTATATGTAAATAATCTGTTAGAAGCATTAATTACTATTATGTTCAAGTCTATCAGGGTTTCGAATCTACGCCGCACTTGCGAGACCCACATCTATATGTCTCATAGAAAAAAAATAAAAACTAAAAAAAATAAAAACTAAAAAAAATAAAAACTAAAAAAAATAAAAAATTCATTAAAAATAAATAAAAATATACAGTTACTATACCCCTCCCCCCTTGCTACTCATTCTTTCCCTTCTAAATGCCTCATAATTTTCAAACTCTTTTCAAAAGTCCACATTGTAACTGCAGTGAATGGGGCATTTTTAATCAACGAAACACCAAACCCTTTGTACAACCCACGGACTCCCTCATTTTTTAGAATTTGTGACATGCAGCTAAAAACATGTTTTGAATACATTGGCAGTCTACTAGGTTTGCCATCACTTCCTAGCAACCAACCTTGTACTTGGAATCGTTTCCTCACCACGTCCAATGGGAATACTATCATTTTTGAAAACGCCCCAGCTATAAACCCACCAGTTGCTTCGGGACTAACAAATTTAATAGGATATAAAGTTAGTTGAAATTTTATCGATTCATAAGATGCAAAGAATAATCCCATATATGGTACAATCGATAAAATCGTTGGTGATAATCCTCGGAAATACCCACGTATACCCTCCAGCCTATAAATAGATTTTATTGCTTGTGGAATTGAATTGTAAGTCCTGACTGTCTTTTGAGCTGCGAACCTGGTCCTTAACAAGTCCATAGGATATGTCGACGCTGTTGATACAATACCAGCAGTAGCCCCACTGATAAAACTGTTAGCGGTAGTGTCTTTACGAATATGTAAATAAGTGTCACAGAAATAATTCAATTGTTTGTATGTCGTAAACTGAACAGCCCCATAGCAAATATACATCGCTTCAGCAGGAATGTTCCCTTTCCATAATGCAGTTATTCCCTCTTTTTTGGCGATTTTACGCAAACTTCTGACCATTGCCAATCCCGGCTTTTGGACTTTTGTACTTAGCTGCAGTCGGATTTTGACTACATCGAGTGGTGCAATCACAAACCTTGATATAAGACCTGATATGCCTCCACATATTATCGACTCTCGTTGAGTGACTGGACTTTTGGCAGTACTCATTCTTATTAAATTATTAAAAATGTTTTTTTTTTATATTTCAGATAAATAGGTTTGAAATTTATTTTTGTCGGGGAAAAATTTCGATCTCACATATATTATAAAAAAAAAAAACAGAAAAAGAGATCATCACTGTTGCGACGCCGGCCGGCCGTACGTGCTGCGCGCACATTGCATTCCCAAACCCAACGGTGTTGGACCCAAAATTTTTCATCACTAGACAATCAATAGACTACTAAAAAAAAAACAGAAATGACTACGATAGAAACAGGATTATTGGATCAAGTAGATGGGTCAGCTGTTTGGAAGCAGAATGTTACCAAAGTAGTCACATCCGTATCAGGGCCTATGGAGGCCAAAATTCGAGATGAACAACCAACTACAGCTACATTAGAACTAGTACTAAGACCAATTGTGGGTCTACAATCAACAAGAGAAGTGGCATTACAAGATTCTATTTATTCAGTTTTAAGCTCAATTATATTACGGAATTTACATCCTCGGTCCCTGATACAAATTGTGCTACAAGTGTTGGAGTCTGGAGAAAATGTAGAAAAATTCAACTGTTTAGAACTGGCTGCAGGCGTTAATAGTAGTGTTGTGGCTCTAATAGATGCAGGAATTCCAATGCAAGGAGTAGCTTTAGCAGTTTGTTGTGCAGTTATTAATAATGAGCTGGTATTCAATCCAACAAGTGAAGAATTAAATGAATCTACATCAAATCATGTGGTAGTGTACGAATTCAAAGTGGGAGTACCAGATCGATTATTATTATGTCAATCCAATGGATTATTCAAACGAGAAGAGTTATTAGATATTATTGAAAAATCAATCACACCTTGTACAGAGTTATTTTCAAAATTACGTGAAGCAATTAAACATAAAGTAGAGCTAGACTTCATATGGAAATCATAAAAAAAATTTATTTATACACAAATATTTAATTAATCTTTAATCGTTCGAATTCGTTGATAGTATCTTCAAACCCTTTGATTCCTGCAGCATATTCTTCTAATTTTTTGTTGTTAATTTCCTTAACATTATCAGCGACTTTTTCTTCATAATCAGGTTTAGTAGTTTGTTTCAACAATTGATCTCGAGTACCAATAATCTTGGTCATCTTCTTTTGTGCTTTGGAAATTTCAGCATCCAAATCAACCAATCCCCGAACAACAACATAAACAGAAACAGTTGGGGAAACAGTAGCAACAACTGCACCTTCTGGTTGTTTGGAATCAGTACTGGCTTCCAAAGTCTTTGCAGCCTTGATCAAGGACAAAATGGAGGATTCTTGTTCTTGAATAGTTTTCAAAGTAGCATCACTGGAAGTTTGAACAATTACCTTGGCATCCTTCAAAATGTTATATTGAGATAATAATGATCGAGCACCTTTAACAACATCCAAAACCAGATCATAACTTTCACAAGCTTCTGGGTTCCATGCTGTTTTATCAAATAATGGGTATTGAGCAACACAAATAGATGGGGTTTCATCACCTTGTCGTTTTGGAATTCGTTGCCATAATTCTTCAGTGACAAATGGCATGAATGGGTGGATCAATTTCATTGCACCATCCAAACAGGTATACAAAGTGTTTTGAGCACTCAATTTTTCTTCTTCAGTACCTTCAATAAAGAAATATTTGGAATTTTCAATATAAACATCACACAATTCATTCCACCAAAAGTTATAAATTGAAGAAGTGGCTTCCAAGAAATTTCGTTCTTCCAAACTTTTGGTCATGGTTTGCGCACAATCGTTCAATTTATGTAAAATCCATTTTTCAACCAATGATTCTTTACCACTAATTTCAAATTGTTTTGGTGGTTTATAATCATCCCCCAATCTCATCAATGCAAATTTAGTAGCTTGATAAATCTTGTTACAGAATTTTCTATACCCTTCAACTCGATAAACATCCATATTAATATCCCGACCACCGGTGGTATAAGCACACAATGCGAATCGCAATGCATCAGTGCCACATTGTGGGATACCATTTGGGAAACTAATCTTTTGACCTTCAATAGCCTTGTCTACTTCACTAGTAGCCAAGTTACCAGACTTAACCTTAGAGTGTAAGTTTTCCAAATTGGTACCATAAATAACATCCAATGGATCGATCACATTACCCAAACTCTTACTCATCTTTCGACCTTGAGAATCTCGAATCAATGAGTGACAGTAAACTTCAGTAAATGGAACTTCACCAGTTAACTTCAATGACAACATGATCATTCTAGCAACCCAAAAAAATAAAATATCCCACCCAGTTTCCAACATGTTCATTGGGAAAAAATCTTTAATATCTTGGGTTTGATTTGGCCATCCTAAAGTACTAAATGGCCATAACCCACTTGAGAACCAAGTATCCAAAACATCTTCATCTTGTTCCAAAGTGTATTTTTGACCTGGGAATTTGGCAGCAGCTCGTTCTTCAGCTTCCTTTTGAGTTCGACCAGCAACCCAGTTTTTGGTATCAGAATTATCTTGTTCAACATTTTCCAAGTTTACGAAATAAACTGGACATCGATGACCCCACCATAATTGTCGACTAATACACCAATCTTGAATATTATTCAACCAGTAGAAATATTCGTTTTGTGAAACTTCTGGGGTAATAGTAATTCTACCATCTTTAACTGCTTGAATGGCCATTTCGGCTTGTGGCTTTTGTCGAACCCACCATTGTGGTTTCAATAATGGTTCAATAACATCACCAGATTTAGCACACAGTGGAATTGACATTGGATTATCTTTTTGTTCAATAAACAAATCTTTTTCTTTCAACTGCTCAATAATCAATTTTCGGACTTCAAATCGTTTCATGCCTTCAAACTGTTTACCAACATTTTCATTAAAGGTACCATTATCGTTCAAAATGTTCAGGAATTCTAAATTATGTCGTTTACCAGTTTCGGAATCGTTTGGATCGTGAGCTGGGGTGATTTTAACAGCACCAGTACCGAATTCCATATCAACTGCTTCACTATCGCAAATAATTGGGATTTTCTTATCCAAGAACGGATGAATAGCAAATTTACCATGTAAATGTTTATATCTAGCATCATCTGGGTGAATTGCAATACCAGTATCACCAAGCATAGTTTCTGGTCGAGTAGTGGCAACAATCAATTTTTCATCACTGTTTTCGATTGGGTAAGCAAAACTGGTAATAACCCCAAATTCAACTTTTTCATCATGACCTGGGACACTTAACAAAGTTCTACCAGCAATTTCTTTATTATCAACTTCCAAGTTAGACAATGTAGTATTTAAAGCAACACACCAATTGACTAATCGAGAAGCTCGATAAATGGTACCATCATCGAATAATTGAACAAATGCTTCCGAAACTGCTTCAGATCGTTTATCATCTAAAGTAAAAGCTTCTCTTGACCAATCGTAACTGGCACCCAATTTTTCCAATTGAGTTTTAATCCGTTCATGATATTCTTCCTTCCATTCCCAAACTTTCTCAACAAACTTTTCCCGACCAAAATCATGTCGTGTCTTTCTTTCTCGACTCCAAATCATTTTTTCAACAACAGATTGTGTACTGATACCGGCATGATCGAACCCTGGAACAAACAAAGTGTTCTTACCTTGCATTCGATTGAATCGAATCACCGTATCTTGAATGGCAATTGTCAAAGCATGGCCAATGTGTAAAGCACCAGTGACATTTGGTGGTGGAGCAGGGATAACAAATCGTTCTTTATTGACATTGTTTTCTGGAACGAAATACCCTTCTTTTTTCCACCACTCGTACCATGATGATTCAACGTTATTTGGATTATATGCTTTTAAAGATGGATCGTCTAGACTTAATAAGATTTTTTTATCGCCCTTGGCAGTTTTATCAACGAATTCTGGAACTGGTTCAGCCACTTTCTTTTCTTTCTTTGGTTTAGAAGGTTGAGAGGCTTGACTAGCGGCGTCTTGGGCTTGTTTATCTTTTTTGGCGTTGAACCTGGCTAATTTTTCAGCCTTTTTTTGTTCTTTCTCCAATTCTTTGGCGGTTTTTTGTTTAGGGATTGCAGCTTCTTCTGACATTTTTGTTGTAGCGAAGGACCTGATTTGTCTGACGGGTAGGGAAAAACGTAATCGAAACACCTTGGCTGTTTAAATTACAAAAAAAGTTGGTAAAAAAAAAAAAAAAAAGTGAAAAGGAGAAATTTTAGGATGGGTGCATGGGTGCTGGAAATTTTTCAATCTCTAATTAAAGCTTGAATGGTCAGTTGTGGTGTTATAAACAATTTTTGGTGATCAATTGAATAATTTTTGTGCGCATTCTTTCCAATTTTTTTTTAATTCCCCCAAAAAGCTTGGATTCTTTTGAGTTGGAAATTTCCTCGATTGAGTCATGAAACTTTTTCAGATGAACCGAAAAAAAAAAAAAAAAAAGACTAAACAAATGTTCCACCTTGGATTCGAAACGAGATTTTTTGGTGCTATCAAAAGTTAGAAAGTGGTAGGTTTTTTTGCCCATCTATGCCAGGACTACAACCTACACGCTTTATACCATCGCGGTGTTACGGCACGAGGATCGAAATGCTCATGCTGTATAAGTTTATCACCCCGACTCTCAGTGGGGTGTTTTGAGTGGGTGTTGGATGGTTTGGGGCTGCGACGGTCATTAGGCCGGACGACAGTATTCGAACTGTGTCAGAACCAATCCAGTCTTACACTGGCTTAGGTATGGCCCGTAAAAGCATTTTTTTACCTCATATTCCAAAAAATATTAGCCATTGAATTAGCCACAAAGGTGAAGAGATGAGAAAAAAAAAAAAGTATATCACCATTGTAAATAAAGATATCCAACTGAAGAAAGAAAGATAGCTTTAATATTGGACGTGACAAACATCATCAAATAACCAAGAAAAACGATGCCGAACTGCGAGTCATCACAGAATAAATACATAGTAAACAATGGGCGTGTATTATAGAAACGTAGACGTGAAATTAAGAGAGTTCAGAATCTTTAAATCTGAGAGTTTACGGCATAACAGCTGTAAAAAGAAGACAGTACAACAATATAACAAAACATTTGTAATGTAATCATAAAGCGATTATTTGGTTTACTTATACTTTTGGGAACTGTAGATTTTAAAAACCAGGCTCTTTCACTGTGTGTTTAGCGCTTACAATGCACCGGCTCTCTAGCCTGGGGGGAAAAAAAAAAAGATTGTTTCAAGTGTCCAAGGACGTTTTTCATCATCCTCCTCGCCAGCTATTCGAGTAGATAATTATTGTTTCGCTTGCGATTCATGTGTCTAATCAATCAGGAACTCATATTGTTCATATAGTAAAGCGATTATTTGTTTGTTTCATACTTTTTCTTACAAATATCTGTACGCTGATTTGCTTAGATTTACACCTCATACGGCTGTGCAATAATAATAATAAAAACGTGACTTTCCTTCAAGCAGTGAAAAAAAAAAAATCAAAAAAAAAATTGTCTAAATTTTCATAAGGCAAAAAATTTCAATCGAATTTTTTTTTTTTTTTTTTTTTTTTTTTTTTTAATTCTAATTCATATTTGAATGCTTCGAAGTGTTTTACGAAGCTTTACCAAAATGACCGCAAGACCTTTATCCCCATCTATCGAAAAAGCTACAAATAATGTAGCTCATCCGCCTGTGAAGAAACAAAAAACCAAACTGAAAAAGTTCAAAAAGCCAAAAATTGACCCAATTTCAAGTCAAGGAATTTTACTAACTGATATCAAACAACTATTAAAAGATGAAAATATTGATGAAAAACTAACTCAAAATGATATGAATGAATTTGTTAATCGACCTAGAGGTTATGAACATCCGGAACATGGCGAACGAGAATTAGAAATCAAAGTAAGATCAAGTGTTGGTGATGGATTAGCAATTTTAAAAGATAATGATAAATATCAAGTTGTTGTAGTACCATATTCAATGCCTGGCGAAAAAGTGTTGGCGAAAATTTATCGAACAGAAGAACAATATTTCTCAAGTGAGTTGCTCAAGGTATTAGAAAAATCACCAAAACGAGATGATTCATTAATTAAATGTAAATATTTTAATCAATGTTCTGGCTGCCAGTATCAAATGATTGCGTATGACGAACAGTTGGAAATTAAACGACAAGTTATTGTTAATGCATTTAAACATTATGGCAGTGGGTTGAAAAATATACCAGAAGTTTCGAGTACAGTTGGATCACCAGACCAATATAAGTATCGAACAAAATTAACTCCACATTTTGATTTACCAAGAAATAAAGAAAATATGACTGCTCCTCCCCCCATTGGATTTGGTATCAAAGGTAGAAAAACAGTGGTGGATATTGAAGAATGTGTTATTGGTACTGATATTATTAATAAAGGGTTAACAAGCGAACGAGAATATGTTGCAAATAATTATAAACAATATAAACGGGGGGCTACATTATTATTAAGAGAAACTGCAGTTGATAAAGAAACTAGAGAATGTGTTACAAAGAATAAAGAAATTATCACAGAATATGTTGGTGATTATAAATTTCAATATCCAGCATCATCATTTTTCCAAAATAATAACTCCATCTTACCAGCGGTGACTGATTATGTCAGAGAAAATGTCAAGCTACCAAATGGAGAATCACCGAAATATTTAGTTGATACATACTGTGGCAGTGGGTTGTTTGCAGTTACATGTTCATCGGCTTGCGAATCAGTTATTGGGGTTGAGATTTCCAAAGATTCTGTGGAATATGCAGCCAAAAATGCAGAAATGAACAATGTTAACAATTCTTCATTTATTGTTGGTGAGGCAGAAAAGATTTTTGAAAAAGTCAAAACTCCAAATGATCAAACAAGTATTATCATTGATCCTCCAAGAAAAGGATGCGATGAGAAATTTTTGAATCAATTGTTAGATTTCAAACCAATTAAAGTTGTGTATGTTAGTTGTAATGTCCATTCACAAGCTCGAGATTTGGATTATTTGGTTAACAAATCGGGCTATAAAATTGAGTCAATTAGAGGATTTGATTTTTTCCCTCAAACGCATCATGTCGAGTCTGTAGCTGTTTTGGTTAATGCTGACGTTAGTAAATAATTTCTTTAATAGTGTTTTTTTTTAAAAAAATTTATATTTAATGTTGTAAACTAGTGCGTTTTTCCAATCGTTAATCCTTAAATTTTTAACGATACAAATCAAATGCTTATTCTAACGTAGGATTGAAATATATATATATATATAAACGACTATATAATTCCTCCAGTATTTATCGTTTCTTGACTGGTTTTTTGCCAATCAAAAATGTCAGAAGTCACTGCATCAGTTGTTAAACAAACGCAGAAGAAGCTTCTGCTGCATCTCAAAAGCTAGAGGGTGAAAAAGCAGGATAATCCCGAAGAGAAGAGCAAATCCTAGTTGGTTTTTTTTTTTTTTTTTTTTAAATCTCTTTTCATTTT
>JAJLUN010000317.1:0-12983 GCA_030564365.1 Blastobotrys arbuscula | reverse complement strand
TTTTTTTTTTTTTTTTTTTTTTTTTTTTTTTTTGCTTTTTGGTCGTCAAAAAAAATCCTATACCAAATTTTGAACATTCGCCCTAATAGACAACAAAATCCTTTCAATTGGAATTTTTATATCTTCCTTCTTCACTCTTTAACAACCTTTTTTAAATTTTTTTAATTTTTATTTTATTTGGTACCCTATCTACGACCACCAAGCTGGACTACTACGATCGATTTTTTTAATTCGATCCAACCCCCCCTTTTTCTTTTAGACTTTATAGACGAAACACGATCACTTCAGTTAGTACGTGACCACCACCACCACCACCTCTTCTTCTTCTTCTTTTCCTCGAGAAAAAAAATAAAAAATTCCAACTTGTCAAAAATAGAAACGCTACAATCGAGCAAACACAGTGGAACAACTACAACAAACAGTATGCCACTAATGGTATCGTCTTTACAAGAAGACAGGCCGGGTCCTAAAAAGCGGCTGTCAATGTCATTACGGAGGAATAGTTTTTTGGGGAAAAGTAGTAGACCCAAATCAATAGTCAATTTTAACACCCCGTCAAGAGAAACTAGCCCAGTTCGAACAGAAGGACAGATTAATACTAACAATAAGACCCAATATCATCAAGATTTTAAAGATTTGGAACAAGAATTGACCCGATTTTTATCCAAAACTGCTGTACACAAATCCAATGTTTTACGACTTGCATTATTACCATTTTTACGACAGGAACGAGCCGAGAATTCAATATCAATAATAAAATGTGAAAGAGAAGCATCGTTTCGAATTAAAGTCTTTCAAAAATGGTGGCTATCAATTTTGGAAGCATTGAGGGATCGGGCACATCCCGTGGCAGGTTCTGATAGATCAGCATATTTGGAAGCTGTTAGTGGTATTATGGCTAGAAAAGAATGGACTTTTATGAAATCTAATGATTTGAAGATTAAATATATTTATGAATCGTTATTATATGAAACAGTTAATTTGGTTATTGCAAAATTATCCGCCAAAACAGTTCCATTAAGTATGGCTGCATTTGCTGGTAAAGTTTTGTCATTTGCATTTTTTTGGGCACCGGGGGTGGCACCAGTATTGTTGCATTTATTGCAAATCAATCCATTAAACGTTGATCGAATTATGAATTTGGCGTTTGAAAATGAACAAGATTTGCAAAATAATATTGACTTATTAGCCAACGTTTTCCCAGTCCATTTGGCAAGATTGATTGGTACCAAAACTGTTGGGATGTGTAAAAAAATGAATGATGGTAGTCTGAAAATGTTGAGACCAAAAGCTCCACCTCAAGTATCAGATTTATATGGGCCATGGGCCAGACGATGGAGTAATCCCAATGATAATGTATTTGTTGCATTTTTGAAACATTATTATACAATCATGTCAACAATGTTGGATAACAACATTAATTTGGAACGAAATTCACACATGGCTAGTCCCGGGCTGATTATGATTCATAGTGTAATGTTGACAAGTTTTGATATGGTGGTGATGAAACCAGCTAGTAATAAAAAAATCGTGGATGATATTAATGTTCATGCAGTGATGGGTAGTGGGTTTGCCAACACCACAAAGGCTAGAATTGATCAAATAAAATTGTTAATTGGCATTCGAGAAATTTTGCATAATGATGACTCGTGTGTACAGTATTATGAAGCATATTGTCGACAGTTTGAACAAATTTTGCATGCGGTGGCGCTAAAAACGAGATTATATAATGTTGAAAGTTGTATTATTTTTGCTGATTTGGTGGAAGAATATTTGAGTAGTTTGGTTTTGAACCATTCATTATCCAAACATCGAGTTCAAATTGAAAAAGATAATGCAATTGATTGGCCATTTTGGATTCGAGTTGTTGATAAAATGTTGAGTAGTGACAATGCACATACCGAATTACGAGCATTGACATTGCTGTTCAATTTATGGGATGATATCCCAATGGGGCCAATTATCGCTGATGGAGAAGATGAATTGACAGGATATTTGAATTGCAAAGATGGGTTCAGATGGGGTTGTACATGTTGGTTATTGAGTAGTCAAATGTGGAAACAATATTTTTGTCATTGGCAACCATTAGTGAGAAGTTATTATCAACGATTGGTGTGTTGGAGAGTTGCTTCAATTGAAGCTGATCAATCGCAAGAGGATTCATTGCTGACCAGTATTTTATTTTCAAATTATAATAGTGATGCAAGAAGTTTGTTAAAGTTGCGATTGCTTCAAAGCCATGATAAAGTTTTGAAACTGGTGGATGATGCTAATACTAATAATAGACCAATGCCGGGATTGGAGGCCGCACCTCCCGTTACTAATCGGAAATTGGCAGTAATTAATAATGCTCCAATGAATACTTTTACTTCTGGGATTTCGACACCATTAAGTATTATCGGTTGCTCACAAACCACTTTAACCGGGAATCATACTCCACAACGAATTAATATGTTTGATGTGTTTGATGATATTGCATATTCATACCCAACTAGCATGCCACCAAGTGAATTATTCCCAACCGAACCATTAACTACAAGGAAAAATAGTGATGACACAGTGAGGAAACCAACACCAAATGATAATGATGATGAAGATGAAGATGAAGATGATGAACCAAAGATTAATAGTCCAAATGTTAGTATTTCCAGTGTATCTACATGGCAGAGTATTAAAAAAAAGTTTTTGAAATTCACCACTGGCAAAGAACAAAAAGAAAAAGTTGTTTCACCACCACCTTCACATACCATTCGAAATTATCACTCTTCTGGGGACTTATCATCATCAACTAGATCATTTTCAACTACTGCTAGCTCCACCCCACCAAGTTTTAGTCACACGCCAGTGGGGTCTTCTGGCACATCTAGCAATATTAGCACCCCGCCATCCCCACGGTCGGTCAAATCGATGAATTTGGATAGTGATGCTAGTAGCACTACTAGTAAATTTAAACGGTCATTAACCAAAAAGAGACAAAGTCGAGCCCCACCGCGAACTTCGTTAACTATGCATTTGATCCCGCCTCCGCCGCAGTTGTTACGTGCGCGGCCCGAAATTTCGCGCCCCACTGCTAAATTCGCATTGGAATATTGTCAACGAGCAGCTGAACGACAACGAATGGTATTACAAGGCAAAAGGTTGGCCAAAATTGTTAAAGTTGTTGACGTTTGTAAACCACGGCTACCATTTGATCAAAGATTTGATTTTGGCGAAGAAGACGATGAAGAGGATGATTTTTCTCAATATTATGAAGTGGAAAAAGGATATGATCGGGATGATGTCAAGTATTGGAAGTATGCGGGACGTTCGTTGGCAGAATGGAACGATGCGGTTGGAGAGTTTGAAAATCATGTTCGTCAACATCGATTAGCCGGTGCATCACGGTTGGAAGATGTGGTTATTCCGTTCATGGTTGCTGAGGTGCCAGCAAAAGTAATCAAAGCAGGTTAGTTTATTTATTTTACATATAATACTATATTTATTTATTTTTCATTTTCATTATCGTTATTGTCATTGTCATTTTCATTGTCATCCTCATTATAAGGAGTAGTGCCGAGTGTTTGTGTGGTTGGAGCGCCAGTAAACAAGCTGGGCTCATCAGTAGGAGTTGACAATGTCGCATCACTAGCAAATCTAGGATGATGATAATCTTCTGGTGCAGGAGTAGGTTCCTGAATGGTACCTCGTCGACTTCTATTATTATTCCCTAACAGTTCTTTTGGATCATGAACTTCTACATCTTTTTGTGTCAACTCTTCAGACTCCATTAACCGTTTTCTAAACTGCAATGGTTTTTCTCTTTCCTCTAGCGGCTTTTCCACCAACGGTTTACTAGTTTCACCATCATCATTATCATTATCATTCGGATGATGCAATTCTTGCAGCTTGTTTATAGGAGGTTCAAAAAATTTCACCACAATTAATGCCACAATTACCATAACTAACGACTCAACTACCCAAAAAAACAATGTCCCTATAACAAACATGGTAATTCTGTACTTGTGCATTAGATACCTAATCCCCGTCCACTTGACATTAAAATTTAGTCGTGACATTGCAATATTAACCGTTCTATCCACTTCAACAATCAACAGATTATTCTCCAATTTATCAAAATCTGTAGTTACCCAATTTTCCATCATGGTAGTGCTAACTATCTCATGGTCCAGCCTATCCTTAATCCCTACTAGATAGAATGGATACGTTACCAATGTATCCAATGTTTGAGTAAGTAAATTATGATGCGGCAAGATCATGGGTTTTTTACTCGTCGCCAAAACCTCATTTTGATTCACTCCCCAATCATCATTTAATCGCGAGGGCCATTTTCTTTTATGCCCCAATGGTTCATTCAAAAGTTTTGTGTAATATATCGAGTTGGTTACACTAGTCTTTACCATAAAGTTGCCTAGTTTATTGTTGTATGTTGACCTGGGCAGTGTTAACTCCAAATCAACTGAATACTCCACCCCATTTCGAATTGGTATACTATCCTTTGTAATTTCCAATATTTGCAAACTGCCAAATCGTCCACTGTAGTCTAAATCTATAGGTACAGACGTGGTTTTGTAAGGAATGTAGTAGTGGAACGACGTAAGGTAGGAGATGGGTGCAATGATGAAGAGTATGGTCAAGGCGATGGCGATGATTATCGTGTACAGGATGGACCGCACGTACTGTGTTTTCATTTCTCTATTATCGCTAATACCTTTTTATTTATTATTTTTTTATTATCTGTTGTGGGTAGTTAGCTAATTTGTGTGGTGAGATATATAGATTATTTGGTAATTGGGATTATTGTTTTTATCTAGGTGCGCATAATGATAATTTAATCCATCGAGATATCCCAAAGCGTTGGATGTTTTTTTTGTTGTTTTTTTTCTTCCCGGTGCGCAAATTTAAAACTTATCAAGCGCAAGCAAACCAGTTTTTTTTGTCACCCAAACGAACCAAACGCACCACAATAATCAAAATACTGAATGTACTACTAGAGCATAAGAAAAAAAAGTGTCGGAGGATAACAGCATCGGAGGCCAAAAATATCAGCTTGAGCGGTTTGTGCACGCTTTATACGCTTTATACGCTTTATACAGAAAATTCTAGCTTATTTCACAACAACTAACACCATTTTTTAATTCAAGTAGCCGATAATAATAAAGGCCTGATTATGGATGACCAGCCACCTTTTTTTTTTTTTTTTTTTTTTTTTTTTTTTTTTTTTTTTTTTTTGGTTTATACCTTACATGTAATGATCTATACTAGGGGATCGATGGATTATTATGAAGTTTCTTAGATATCGATTGCATTTGTATTAATTATATATATTTATATATATATACATGGCTGGAAATGGACAAAACTATATTAAGATTTAATCTAAATCAACTTTTCCTATCGATCCAATATACTTATAATATTGCGACTTGCTGACATTATAAACGAATCAAATATTTTATAACATGTGTAGACAACGGAATTTTAAATGCATAATGGGCAGGAGATGACTAATTGTTTTTAATCAAATTGTAGAAACCCGCCTTTTCCTTTATTCTCAAATTTTTTTTTTTCACTTAGTTTTTTATTTCCATTATCCACTTGACCATGTGTAACACATTCAAGTGCGACTGGAGAATACAGGCATTGATCCTACGTACGCCTTGTTTATTAAAGTTTTGTACACGTAAGGTTTTGGTTCATGCATAAAAAAATTCTCTCGGAATTCCAGCTTGTAGTACAAAAAAAACTTTTAAAGAAAGAAAAGACGGGAGGGGTACGAAACTTTACTGTAGCATGAAATAAAAGCACCCCCTGAGAACAAGCGAGAAGAGAAAGAGGCAAAAAGGAAAAGAAGGTACGCACACAGAAAAAATAAAAATAAAAATAAAAACAACCCACCTGCAGGTATTAATTCTTAGCACCCGACCGGATTTGAGCTGCTTATTGGGCTTGCTGGTATAAAAATTGTTATTGTTATAATAAGAAAAATAAAAATAAAATTAATTTTATTTCTCTTGACTTACACTCCATCAAACCCTCCACCTTCCTCCTCTCACCAACTATCTACGAATCTTATCAGGAAGTAAGAATAGTAGTATAAATCAAAATAGATTAAAGAATTAGAATAGGGTTTTTATCGGCTTGTATCAAGGTAAACGCAAGCGAAAACCAAAATTGAATAAAACGGGCCAAAAAAAAAAAAAAATTAAAAAAAAAAATAAAAGAGTTTGGGTTTGAATTTTAATACTACAAACCCCCCCGCAATAAAGGCTGATTTAGCAACACCACACACAAAAAACTATCAGTTGAAAGGATTCTACAAATATTATAGCATTATGAATATGATCGCAGAAGGATTGGAAAGTCTTGACTTTGATAGATCACAGCCTACCAATCAAATCAACAGCGACAATGACAAGGAGAATAGACTTCCGCACAACATACAAACTAGAAATACCACACATTCAAATGCAAATCTACTACTTGATGCTAAAAATGAAGAATCTGAGGAGGACGATAACGACGATGATGTAGAGATTAGAAGCACAAGTACAATATCACGCAACTCGCACCGACAAGATTCATCAACCAGTAGCATTGAATCCACAGGGTTTATTCCCAAAATCATCACTCCCTCAATAACACCATCAATAACGCCATCAAAACCACAACCGCAAGTAAGTTTAACAAGATCCAACAGTACAACACATCGCAAACGGTTGAGTATGAATTTCAAAACTCTACCAGTGATGGCGCCAAATAGTAACACAATTCCAAACTCTCCTATTTCAAATACCAATACTAGTCCATCTCCATCGGTTAGACGCAAAACTATATCAATAGATTACACAAACAACAACAACAACATCACAAGCCCGTTGACATCGCCATCATTAAATCATCAAAATATAACGCCAAATCATAATCGGCAATCCAGTACCAATTCTCAGGATGCATTTTTGGCGTCATTGGCCGCAAAAGAACGGAAAGTTGTGGAACTAAAAGATGAGTTTAAACGAGTCAAGGAGTTGTTAAAACTAGCAGAAGATGACTTGAATCAGTTTAGAAATCAAGCAAGCACGGCTATTCATTACCCATCCCAAACAAACACTGAAGACTATTTTCAAAATAACAATAATAATAATGTCCCGTTGAATGAACATATCAGTAATTTGGTATCATCGCCACTGTCTACATATCAACCCCACCGCATAGAACAGCCCGATTTTGAAACTGGCGCTAGTACCAGCAATAATACCACCGCCCCAAGCAATGTACCAATATACCCCCATCAACAAGTTTTAAACCAAAGAAATGAAGTGTTGAATATGAGCAAACGGGTGGTTGAAGAACTGGGGACGCAGTTTTGGAGTTTATTCGATGATATTAAAACGGCAACTGTAGGTGAAGAGCCACGAAACTATCAACCTTTAATATCATCAACCACCACGGCAACTACTACTACTAATAACAACAACAATAGCAATTTGAGTCGCAAGCGCAGTGTACGTGTATCATCGGCATCTTCAACTACTGCCCATGATCATAGTGAAAATAGTTATTATTACATTTAATTTATTCTCTTTTTTTATTATTATTATTATTATAATCAATACAACTATGCTAGCAAAGTTTCCCAGGCTGGGATGGCAGACACATATGTAGTATAAGTACCAAACAACCCCACCACAAAGTCAGGTAAACAGCCATTTTCCAAACTCCAGTGAACTGATAACGGTACGTATAAAACGTTTTGTAACAATTTGGCGTACCAGTTTCGATCCGCTGTATCACGACCCAAACATTTTCTTCTAAAAATCTTGACAAAATCCAATTGAACATGAACAGCCCAGAAAATACATGAAACACTCCACAACCGGTTTTCAGTCTTTGTGGTCATTGGCAATACTTTATGACTACCCAAATACGCAACATTTTCCAAAATTTGATACCAGATACAAGCAAACAATTGACAATAATCTACAACTCTCAACAAACAATCCTCTTCCTTATTATCAGAGGATAAACTTGCCATGGCCCATTCGACATAATCTAGAGATTGCCATAACCGAATGAATGTTCGAACATCACTGGTCAAGCTGTATAACGTTGAAAGTCGGGTTGCAAGTTTGGTTGGGTCGATATTTCGCAATTTGGCTCGTAACTTTGATTCTTTTGGTAAATTGGCAGTGATTTGATATAAGGCGGGTTTAAAGTTTTTGTTTGTGCCAATGTATCGTAGAATGGCTGATAATAGTAATGATGGGTACCCAACACATGATAGGTTCATATCACCACTAGAAATCAAAAACTTGTTGGTTCTAGAAAGATGTTCTTTGCGTTGTAGAATTGAAAAAATTTTGCATAGTTTTTTGGAATTACATGGTGAAATACAAGACGAATCCTTTTTTGGTTCGAGTTGTTCATCTGGCACGGCATATGGTTCCACAGCAGCTTCAACAACACTTTCTTTGAGATCTTGTGATTGTACTAACACCGCATCGTTTTGTTCTTGTTTTTCTGAATCCATATTATTAGTTAATGAGTGAAAATAATAACAATAATAAAAAAAATGAGAAGATGTGATTATATAAATTTACATGCTGATTTATGGGGTTTTGCTATTGGTTTGTTTTATTGCATCTGATGCACGGGTTCGGCCGAGTAGACTTGCCTAGGTTAGTTGGGTTGGAATCTTATTTTAAACGCGCCGGGTGCGGAGGGAGCTTATCGGAGAATATCAAAAAAAAAAAAAAAATTCCTATTCCTTTCATCCTTTGGGGGGATGTTGGGTTAGTTAGTTTACTCGGAAATATTTCTGATATCCATCTATCCATCCATCCATCCATCCAACCCAGCAAATCAGACAAACTATTATATACATCTGATCCTCCTCCTCAAACGCTATTAGCAAGGCAAGTTTCAACCACTTTTGTCATGACAAAAAAAAAAAAAAAAAAAAAAAATTTGGTTTCATAATAAATATAAAAATAAATAAATACAGTTCGTTACAAGTAATAATAATAATAAAAATAATAATCTAAAGAGCAAATATTGAATCTGAGCCATGATCTCTAATAATCATTTCAAACCATGGATGATTCAATGCTTGTCGAGCAGTAATTCGTTCATTTGGGTCGTACACAAAAATTTGTTTCAACAAATCCAAAAAACTAGTCCAGAATTTTTTATTCCTATTCCACTGTGTCATGGATACACTGGCTTGTAAAGTTTTTTCCAATGATAATAATGAATCGACATATTTTTTGCTGGTACTAGTAGTATCATTACCAGGATACATTATTCGATACTTACTGTCCAAAAATTGTCGACCTGTTTCATTACATGACGCTAGTCGAACAAACTCTGGACAATGAGCAAATTTACCCAATATTTTTTCCATCAATGCCAAATGTTCCAAATTATCATGGGTTTGAAATAAGGCATCTCCAATAACAAATTCCACCAATATACACCCAATCGACCAAATATCACACGGATAGCTCCATCCAGTGCCCATAATAATTTCGGGGGCTCGATAATGTCTAGTACTAACCACACTGGAATGATATTCATCATCAAATATGGCACTACCAAAATCAATCAAATGAATATTGGTATTTTTCAAAACATTTCGACAGGTACTGTTTCGTTTACCATTTCGATTAGCCACTGCCCCTTTATAAGGATACGTATTAAAACTCGAATCCAATAATAAAATATTTTCTGGTTTCAAATCGGTATGAATTAAACTCAAATCATGCAAAAACGCAACACTTTTAAATAATTGCAATCCAAAATTCTGTACATGACTTGCCGGGAATGGTAGGTATTCATTACTCTTCATAAAATCAAATATACTCATTGCCAATAAATCAGTAACAATACAAATATGGTTCCGATAATCAAAACATTCTCTCAAATGAATGCATTTATTCAAATTATCTTTATCATATTTACTCAATGTACTCAATACTCGCAATTCAATGCGACTTGCATCTCGATATTTTTGAACAGCTCGAATAATTTTAATAGCACATTCAGTCTTGTTGACCTTATCATAAGCTGCCACAACTTTCCCAAAAGTGCCTTGTCCCAATAATTTTGAAATTCTATATCGATTATTAGCAAAATCTGTATTAGCTTGTATGATATAATGGCCATCTTTATCATCAAATTTATCTTTATTCACACCAGAAGTATCCTTGATTTTTTTAACATGAACATCACCGATTTTGGTGATGGGTTTCGCCGGCGGGATATATGTAGGAATTGGCGGTTGTATACGTTTCCGTTTCTTGCGTTGCTCAGCTGTAGATTCATCATTAGTTCGTTTCACACTACTACTACTTTGTGGGTTCATGATTTCAACTCTTGGTTCTTCATCTTCATCGTCATCATCATCATCAGAAATGACAATAACTTCAGTTGGCATGCCATTTTTATAAAACTCATCCCAATCAACCGGTTTTTTATTTCTCCGGCGAGTAGTAGTATTATTATTGTTATTAGTGTTAGTGTTAGTAGTATGCCTGCGGGGAGTTTGATTTGGTGTATAAAATCCGTTACTATTCTCATCATACATCATTCGTTGATTTTGCAGGTGTTGTTGTTGTATTGATGTTACAGTGCTCATATCGTATTCAGTATTTAAAGAGTGATTAGCGGTCAAACACGTCCAACAAGAACAACCGGGCGGTGAAAGTGGCAGCAACTCTTGCGAAATCGGCGGTAGCGTTGGCTGACTGGTATAAGGATAAGAATAAGAATGCGAAGATGAATGAGAATATGAATAGTGATTCTTGTCGTTTATGTCAAAAGTACCTTGTTGCGGCGGCGGTGCTGGTTGCAATTGCACTGGCTGCTGTTGCTGTTGTTGTTGTTGTTGAGAAGATAAAAAAGAGGGCGGCGGCGCTGCAGATGGAGCAGTTGGTGCTGGCCCGATTATGTGAGCTTGAGCTGATTGTGTTGTTACTGTTTGATTTGTCTGAGGAGCAGAAACTGGTACTGGTGCTTGTTGTTGTTGTTGTTGTGGTGGTGGTGCGTGGGCCAGCGGCGCCGGCAAATTCAAAAAATAGTTTTGATTGTTGTTGATTTGGGAGGAATTGGTGGTGTTGCAACATGATGAAGAAAGTGGCTGGTAGTTTGGACTACTGGATGTGGTCGTGGTAGCATTAGTTAGCGGTGATGAATTAGATGAATAGTATGGATAGTTGTTATAATCATTTATACGTATTGGGGCTAAATTGTATTGGTAAGGTTGTTGATAATGTGGTGGTGCTTGAAGTTGTTGTGGTTGTGGTTGTTGATTTGAATAATATGGTGGATTCGGTAGTGGATGATTGTTATTGTTGTTAGTATGATGCTGTTGCGAATAATGGTATCCGTAATTATTAACAAATGGAACCATTCTTTTTAAAAAAAAAAAGAATTAAAAAAAAAATCTAAAACTGATAATGAGGAATCAACTTTTTTTCGTTTAATTCTTTTTTTTGGTCGTTGGTAGCTGATTCTTTTTTATTTATTTATTTCAATAGTTTTATAATATCCAGATGACAAAACATTTATCTATTTTAGCGAAAAGAAACAATATTAGAAAGAAAAGAAGAAAATTGTAATCCAGGAAATTTTAAAAAAAAAAGACTAAAATGTAGAACCGGTATATTAATAAATAAAAGAAAAAAAAGAACCCATTTTTTTTTTAATGCAAAAAAAAAATTCAGATCATTAAAATAAATAAAACCAAATGGGGGATCCGAACGGATTTCTGAGATGAATCGAGGTTTATTTTATTTTTTTGGGGGCTTTACATGATTTTAATGAAGTGATACACTGTAATTACCCCCCAAGAAAGAAAAGAATGCTTCTTTTTTTTTTTTTTTTTTTGAGTTGTTATAATTGCAGACATGTGTGAGGTGAGTGAGTGAGTGAGTAACACACTATATTTGATCAAGTACGGTAATAAAGTAAACCTTTTTTTATTTTTTTTTTATTATTTAATAAAGAACATTCATTGTTTATAGTCTTATAAATATATTTGTAGTTTTTGCTGATTTATAGTTTGGTTTGTTTAGTGAATAAAAAAAAAAAAAAAAAAAAAAAAAAAAAACCTTTTTTTATCTCGATATTCTTTAATTATAAATAAAGACTTTCACACGGTAAAATTCAAAATATTTTAATATATTTTATAAAAGGAGAGAAAGCTAGAAGAAGAAGAAGAAAATAAATTTGCCAATTTTGTATGTATGGCATGTTTCTTTTATTAAATCTCTCGCACGTACGGTGTAGCAGCTTAGCTCGCAACTGACCTTTTGAATCTGATTTGATTCATTGGAGAGATATCGTGGATAAATGGATTTCATTTTGGGTTCCCAATCAAACATTGATCTTTTTTTTTTTTTCTATTATTATTTAATCCCTTACGAAGTCAAAACGATTATATCAAATAGTCTGGTTTAAAATAAATTAAATTAACAATGTAATTGGCTGAAATAGTTATCGAGTCCATTAAATGATAAGTAAAAATGTATATGTATTTTTCCCCGACTTTTGCGTTTTTTTTGGTTTTTTTATTGAATTATGTCTGTATGGGTTTTGAATTTTTTTTTTTTTACTTTTTACTTTTTATCATTTGGCATCATGGCACATTAAAGAGGTGCGAGCTCTTGGAATAACATGTAATCTACGAGCTTGAAGTATATTGGGCCAGTTTGCCTTTAAAGCTGCACTACTGTACGTCTGTATACGTATAGCTACGCCTCCCGTTTTACATAATTTATCATCTTGCTACAATCGTACTACGTACTAATTATCGTCATGACTTGTGATAGAAAATAATCCACCAGTTCCAAAAATAACAAAACAAACAGATTGCTAAAAAAATTTAAAGTCGTATTACCAAAAAAAAAAAAAAAAAAAAATTCCTTTCTTTACCTCATGTTTTGGAATTACTGTTTAAAGACTAAAGAATATTTACCGCTTAAAAG
>JAJLUN010000316.1:0-13114 GCA_030564365.1 Blastobotrys arbuscula | reverse complement strand
TTTTTTTTTTTAAATTTTTTTTTTTTTTAAAATCCCTCTAATATATTCATCTTTACAACAACGACGACGAGAAGAACAGCGTAACAATGAGCCACGTCCAATCATCCAACGTGGTTGGCGTTCATTATCGAGTTGGTAAAAAAATTGGAGAAGGTTCTTTTGGCGTTATTTTTGAAGGGACCAATCTACTAAACAATCAACAAGTAGCTATTAAATTTGAACCACGAAAATCAGATGCTCCTCAATTGCGAGATGAGTATCGTACTTATAAGATTTTGGTTGGATGCGTAGGTATTCCAAACGTGTATTATTTTGGACAAGAAGGGTTACATAACATTTTGGTTATTGACTTGTTGGGTCCCTCTTTGGAAGATTTATTTGACTGGTGCGGTAGGCGGTTTACACTCAAAACTACCGTAATGGTTGCAAAACAAATGATTTCGCGAGCACAGGTTATTCATGAAAAGAATCTAATTTATCGAGATATTAAACCTGATAATTTTTTGATTGGTAAACCGGGAACAAAAGCGGCCAATTTGATATATGTGGTTGATTTTGGCATGGCTAAACAGTATCGGGATCCAAAAACTAGACAACATATCCCATATCGAGAACGAAAAAGTTTGAGCGGTACTGCTAGATATATGAGTATTAATACGCATCTGGGTAGAGAACAATCACGACGTGACGATTTGGAAGCATTGGGTCATGTGTTTATGTATTTTTTGAAAGGTGGATTGCCGTGGCAAGGGTTGAAGGCTAATACTAACAAGCAAAAGTATGAAAAGATTGGTGAAAAGAAACAAACTACACAAATTAAAGATTTATGTGATGGGTTTCCTGAACAAGTGGAACAATATTTATCATATGTTCGAAATTTGGGATTCGAGGAAACTCCGGATTATGATTATTTGAGAAATTTGTTCACTGACGCTTTGAAACAAACTGGTGAAGCTGAAGATGGTGAATACGATTGGATGAAACTAAACAATGGTAAAGGATGGGATTCTGCTACTAACAAAAAACCAAACTTGCATGGATATGGTCATGCTTATCCTCCTGGTAATAGACAATCAACCTCACGCATGAATGCTGCCCAAGTGGCAGCAGCTACTAATGGTACTAATGGGAACCAACCAAGTGCTCCAAACCCAGCAATGATTAGACATGCATCAAAGTCACGACGAGGTCGGCCTTCAGTTCAACAACCTCCCAATGGTCAACCGAGTGGTGCAAGAGTTAAGGGACAATATGGTAGTGCTGGCCCCACTGGAGCAGCAGGTGGTGGTGGTGGTGGTCCTGGTGGTCCTGGATATGGAAGTGCTTATCCAAGCGCTCAACAATTACAGCATCAACAATTACAACAACATCAACAATTTCAACAACAACAACAGCAGCAGCAGCAACAATTACAACAACAAACACAAGTACATCATCCTAACGCCCTTAACGCACATATGTCATCAAGTCATCAGCAATCTAATCCATACGCTCAACAACAATCTTATTCACAACAATTGGATAACGATTTGACTAGAAATACTAATAGTAATGAAAAGAAGGGATTCTTTGCCAAAATTGGATCATTCTGTTGTGGTTAGATTGTTTTTTTGTTCTTTTTTTTTCCAATAAAAAAAAAATACTATTGTGGTTATAGAAAATACTAATACTAATATCTCAGTCAAGCCTTTTTGCATACGTTTAGCTGATTAAACAATAATAATAATAATAATAATAATAATAATGATGATGATAGTATAGTATAGTAATGGAGAGAGAGAAGTACGGCTGTTGAATTGGATTTGACTGAATCTTTTGTTTGTTTTTTATTTTTACGCGTTTTTTTTTTTTTTTTTTACTCTTTAATACGTTTTTTTCTTTTATGATTTTTTATATATAGTTTATTATTACATCTGTTCTTTTTTTTTTGTTTGTTTGTTTTTCAAAATACCAAAATGAAAAACGTTTTGTATAGTGTATGTGCTGTAATGTTAATCATTGCTTGATCCTGAGGAATGTAAGAATTTTATCTTACTACACTGGGAATTTTTACAGAACAGTCAGTGTAATGCGCCATTGCAAATTTGGTTGCAAAAATCAATTACTTTTTTTTTTTTTTTTAACTTTGTAACAAAATGGTTTCAAATCATACTTATGGTCTTTCTACGCAATTATTGACTGCGTATAAAATAAAACAATAATGTAAAATATTAAAAAAAAATATCATCTATAGTTCGTAAATAAAAAGGTGTCAATAAATCATAATCATCTATCCAAAATGGAAGCTTTGCCCACCAGGGAAACCTTGGCCACCACCACCACCACCAAACTGTGATGCGAATGGATGGCCCCCCATGCCACCACCACCCATACCACCACCGCCACCACCACCATTCATTTGGTTCATAAAGTGGAACATAAACTCTGGGTCAGCACTTGCGAATGGGTTACCACCACCCATGCCTCCCATGCCTCCCGTGCCTCCCATACCTCCAAACGGATCGTCGTCCAAATCAACACCAGAATCGAATCGTGCCCTCTTTTGAGGATCACTCAAAATTTCATATGCTTCACAAATGTCCTTGAACCGTTTTTCTGCTTCATCTCGTTCCTCTTCTGGTACTTTATCAGGATGGTTAACTAATGCCTTCTTTTTATATGCCTTTTTCAACTCAGCCTCAGTACATGTCTTTTCAACTCCCAAAATTTTATAATAATCTTTTCTCTTACTCTTCTTTAATTCTAATTCGGCGTTCTTTAATTCTCGCCGTAGGTTTTGATCATCGGAATCTTCTTCTAATGCTTCTTTAAACGCTTGAACAGATTCTTCCCATTCTTCTAATGATAACAAAACACGTGCTCGGGTTTTTTTGGCTTTAATAAATGATGGATCCAACTCCAATGCTGTATTACAATCATTCAACGCTTCTTTATATTGATTTAATCGAACATGAACAGTGGCTCGATTAGAATAGAGCTTGGCATTGACTTTTTTATTACTAGGATCCAATTCAATAGCCTTTGAAAAATGTTCTTTGGCTTCTTCAAAAGATCCCTTTTTAAATGCTTCATTACCAAATGTTTTTGCTTTTTCAACTTCTTTTGATAATCGTAAAAACTTTCGTGCTAATGTACAATCAGGATCACATCGTAATGCTTCTTGAAAATGTGCTACTGCCTTTGCAGTATCCCCATCACTATACAAAATTCGACCTCTCAAAGTTATAGCCAAAGAATCTTGATTATCATTTCTTAAAATTGTCATAACTGCTGAAGTAGCACTATCAGTGTTACCTCTAATTAACTGCAGCTCCCCTCGTAATAATAACCAATCTCGAGGAACTGAAGCATGTCGGCCCAGCATCCGTTCCGCACTATCCAAATAATGAATGCCCTGTCGTATATCAATACTTGAACTTGACTGTAATAATTTATGAGCTTGTTCGATATAATTTTTCATTTGCAAAGCAGTCTTGTATTCTGCTGATGACTCCCCGCCGTTTGCAGATAAAATTTGTGCCGCTTCTTCATATCGACCCAAATAATTTAAAATTTTACACTTTCGCAGCATTATCTTTTCAACCCCTGGCTGTAATACTAATGCTTTCGTTGTGTCATTTAAAGCTTGCTGGTAATCGCAAGTTTGAACTAATGCCATACTTCGATTACCATAATATGCTGCATTATCAGGATCAGCTTCAATAGCTTTGGAATAACATTCCGCCGCTTGTTTATATTGTCCCTGTTTAAACAAGTTGTTACCTTCCTGTTTATACTGTTCAGCGTCTTCGGTCATGGTTACACTAATGAGCGGTGTTGATGGTAGAAAACTGAAAAGAAAAGAAGAAAAAAAAAAAACAAAAAAAAAATTTATATATATAATATAAAAAATTCAAGAATTTACTTTGGCTATAGAAAATCAAGGAAGAAAAAAAAAAAAAAAAAAAATTTCAATACCGCGGAGCTACCATAACCATAGTAAGCGTTATTTTGGCTTGTTTAGTCACAGCCGTGGCAGGTTGGTTACACTGTGGACAACAGCATGAGCGCCGGCTGCCAAATTGGGCGCGCAGGTGTTTATATTTTTATAGCGCTACTACCGAAGGTTCTAGAAGGTTTTTCGAGATAGTAGTTAATACAAGAAGAATGAACCAAAAAAAAAACAATGTTGAGTTAAGTTGAGTGATGAGCGATAAAGGTAGGCAAAAATCTTGACGATAAATAACAATCCATGTAATGATGGATGGCTGATAGATTGAAAGTAGTCTAATGGTACGCGTAAGATACGTAATTATCAAGTGTTTGGTACGTGTTTACTTTGTTTCACTATAGATATAACGATCAAGCTTAGCAGCGCACAAAGGGCTCAACGCCGGGTTACTAATTTGAAGGGGAATGAGCCGCACAAATTTTACTAGTGGTTGCATACCTCAACATTTATTTTATATTTATAAATTGTTTTCTGTTGAAATATTTTTCAATTTTGGTGTTTCTAATAAGGTTTGCAACCCGTTGAAAATGCTTTTAAAGTTTCTTAGCGTGTCCTGTTAAAAAAACCAAGAGTTTGAATACGTACGTACTTAGGCTTAACATATTATTTAGCATTTCTTACTAAACCAAATATTAACACAAAACTTCCGGCTATATTTTTAATCGCTCAACCCTTTCATAAAAGCTGGTATTATTGCAGTTTCATCCTGTGTGTTACCATGAAAAATGTGAAGTAAACTTATCAAGATAATTGCTTTAACTAGACGTAACCATAGCGAGCAAGCGGCACCAGAATTGAAGATTACTAGCTTTTAGATCGAGGATACCACAGCAGAAAATTATGGACAATTAATTGGTGTGTGTGTGTGTGTGGTTTTTTTTATTTTTTCAATGTAACCCATGAGATTTTTTGACATGCACTATTAAAAACTTCAAAAAACAAAACAAAACAAAAAAAACTACTTTTAATTCCTCAATTGTGCATTAATCTTTAATAGTATAAGGCGTCGAAGGTTATAACCACTAGATGCTTATTTCGTCCCAATCGTTTGAAACATCTCCAAATGCGAACCTGCTAATTAAATTTATTGCTATATAATAATAGAAATATTTCACTGTTTTGATTAATTAGCCAATTATGCTGATACGTACATCAGGTAAAAATATCTTCATTAGAAACATTTGTATATAATATAACAACCCATTAAAAATTATTAGTGTGGACCAATTAGATTTCCACTTCACCAATCACCTTTCGATGCCCCACCTTAGAGCATGGGCAACCAGCGAATAAAAACATTCCAATCAATTATTTTGTGACGGCCGTTTCAATTCGACGAAGTGACAGGTGACTGCAATTCATTGTGTACGAAATCCTCAGCGCTTATTATATATACATTATGTAATTCAACTATTATATTAAATTTACTGCGGTTAAAAATATTCTTTTATCATCTCAGTTATAGACCAAGACGCTCGTGGAAGGTATTACATATACTTATTGATGAGCCGCACCTATAACGATATATATATATATTACTTGTACTAATTGCGGAAAAAATCGTTATCTGACATTAGCCTACGTCTATAATAAGAACATCAGCGGTTGAAGATGAACGGATACCCTGTGGTTACTATTTGATTCAATGTTCATCGCATATAACACAAAGGCATACTAAGTATTCAACTGCACTGATATCCAAGGGATATGTTGCACTTGTTATTATTGATCATCAACGTTTAATAAAGGAAACCAACATGAATATATATATTTGAAGCTTGTGAAATTGCATACAGAGAAACAAAAAAATCCTTCTAAATTGAAAAGAACTGGACTTAAATGATTTGAAAATATTTCCCCAAACCTAGGTTACAATCAATGCAAATCATACTTACGCCTCGTGTATGGTGTTTTTGTCTTAAAGATTTATTTTTGTTTTGAGTATGATATATATATATATATATATATAGAAAAAATAAGTAAAAAACAGCTTTTTTGCTTATTTTTTATACTCAGTTTTAAAGTTACCCATCAGCCCTAATCGTATAGCTTAACAGCTTTTTCAAAAAACTTTATTAGAACATCTGATATTAGTTCCTTGTTTTCCCACTAATGAATGAAATAATTTTTGAGGAATATTGTCCAAAAATTATGATTTTGATTCGCACAGGAAAAAAAATTATAACTATTTTTAGTTTTCATTTATTTAAAATGATAGTACCACTTTATATTATCGTACAATGAAATAGCTTTTTTATTACGCTTTACACAATAATAAAATCAAAACTTGTGCGCTTGGTTTCCGTATAACTGTAATTAATATTTATACCTTATTTATAAGAGATTGCGCGCCATTTAATGTTAGCGTATATCACACAAGATATATGCATCGATCGTATACTGAAAAATAAATAAATAAATAAAAATACACAGAGTAGTCATGTACTTATAATAATAATACAATCCTGTAATAACACAACAGTAGGTCAAGGTTCTTAAGTGGTGTACTTTTCAATCAAAAAAATGTGAAAACCTCCCATAGATCTCGAGGTATTGTACATAGTATGTGGTCAAGTACATCTGATAGTTATTTTCAAAAGGCATTAATTGGCTACTCGCAAGCCTTGGACACTATGAGAGTCAATTAAGTAATGAAAAACTTTAATGACAATGTGCTTTAAAGTTTCATATATATGTAGGGAACCATAATTGAAGTTTAAAATTGAAGTTTAATATTGAGGTTTTCAACATTAGAAATTTATTAGAAAAAAGGTTACTTGAATAATTTGTACCTCCTAGATCATTATGAAATTTTTTTTTTTTTTTTTTTTTTTTCGATTATCCATCTTAGGTATACCTTTCTTCTTTTTTCCTCTCACTTTTCACGTTTTATTATAGCACACAAAAGGAAGTGTTGATTGTGGGCAGCGATCACTCACTTCTTAGAAATAAACAAAGTATCTTTTATTATCCTATCTGTCCTAATTAAATTAGTTAAGGAGGAGGAAATATTTTCAGGAGAAAATTTTCTTCTATAATGAAGAGTTTTCTCTTCAAGATATATTCCTCCGATGTCGGAGCCTAGTACTTTATTGTATCGGTCAAGTATCGGCGTCCAACATCACTTCCCGGCAATAATGAGGCGTGGCATCGATTAAATTCGGCTTTTGGTCAGGCTCTAGTGCTGAATAGATAAGCTAGTTGCCAAGGTCTTTTCTCCGATCGGGCTTAGGTCATAGACATCAAAACGCTGAAATTTAACGAGCCCAAACAGAAAAGAAAAAAAAATTCTTTACATCTTGTAGCAACAAAATTCAATGGCAGTATTTTGAAATGATTTACGAGCAGTTCCCAGGCTATCCTTCTCCTTGGGAATTTCGGTCTGAGTAATTTGAATCATTAATTTGAAGTCGGAAAAACAAATTTGAACTGAAAGCAGAGCACCAATGACTACTGCGGATAGCACAATTTGAACATTATTATTATGTTTCAGTATAATTAGGATATTTCTATGTATATTGCAAACTCAACAGGTCTCCTTGCTATCTATTGGCGGACCTGAATAAAATTAATGATTTCTCACTCACTAGCCCTGTCGCCCGCCAACTAACTTAATTTTTCTATTAACGTGCATCATATCTCTAACCCCTGCCGATCAACGCTATCAAATCTAACCCTACTTCGCAGCTTAAATCAGATCTTCTAGTCCAAATTTATCACCCATAATTTTATCAGCCGCATTTTATTTTATTTTATTTTTTTATGATGCATTAAAAAGATTAAAACAGTTTTCTTTTACGTATCAAAGTAGGCTGCAAAATAATCTTTCTTTTTAAGTATTTTTTACCTTAGTAATTAACATTTTAAAGTTTCGAACAGTTTCTTCTTTTATTTTCTCAGTCACTCAGGAAATGTTATTAAAAATTCAAGACACTGTCAAGTAAACTTATGAATATATGTAAATAATCAAAGACAAACATTTTCTGATATCAGATGCTTGAACTCATGTTACTGGTTGGAATATTGATTTATGAAACTTTGTAGACAAAATTTAGCTACTCTCTTTTTTTTTCACAATGTTACTTAACATTTTTGTTTATTTCTTATACATGTCGACCGTGAACCACTTAGAAACCCAACTCCAAGTAACTCAGCAGACAATCGAACTATAAAGCAAAATCTAAAGCATCATCTATAATATTTCTATATGTATAGACAAATAAACGTTGTTTCAAATTGTTTTTTTTTTTTTTTTTTTCTCTTTAGCAGCAGTTAATCGACGCACTAACGTTTTTTTTTTATTTTTTTTTTTTATTGGTATTCGTTGCAATATTTTTTGACCTACTTAATCATTTTATGGCAAGACAATAATCCAAATACCTCTTCTCTACCTTATTAATAACTAAATTAACGTTCGTTTTATCCACAAATCGAGCCTAAACCTACTGATACGACTTTTTATTATTTTCTTCCTTCAATTATTCTGTTAATAGACTATGTAATTTCTTTTAATTTATTATAATCTTTTTTTAGTTTCCTTTCCTTTTCTCTTTATTTTATCTCTTCTTCCTTCTTTTTTTTTTACTTCACTTTTTCATAAACCATTGTTAATTTAAAAACCTTCGTTTATCGTCATCATATCATTCTTTTTTTTTTTTATCTAATTATTTATATAAAAGTCTTGATTGATAAAAAAAAATAATTAACATCAACGAAAGAGATTCGATAGTATAACGCGGTTATAATATCTACAACAGTTATAAAAAACACCAAACTACCAGATTACAATACAAAAAAAAAACAAAAAAAGCAACAACTCCAATCGTTTTTATCAAAACTTAGCTCGACAATGAGAGAAAAATTTAGCCATGCTTTCAAAGCAGCGGCTCTGTTTGTATTACTCCAAAGTAATTCAGTGTTGGGGCAAATGGTGGGTCAGCAGTATCAGCCATCTTATGAAAATGGCCCTCAAGTCCAAGCCAGCCAATATGACAATCAACCACTCGACAGCAATGCACAACCTTTCGCAGGTGCACAAAATACCGATAAATATTATAATGCAATGAGCCCTGCTGCTTATACTCAAAAAGGATTGAATAACACCAGCTCTTCAACTTCATCCTTTTCATCTAAGCCTAGCGTAACTCACAATGGCGAACCAATTTCAACTTATTTGGTTACAGAAACTCCACAAGCTCAATATGACGTTTATGGTAATGTAAACGGTCAACCAGATGTAGAAACTGCTGTTTTATATCGTGATTCTACTTCTCAAGAATACGCAGTTGTTGATGGGGTAACTAGCGTTATCACTGAGCTACATCATGAAGGTAGCGCAGTTTCTACGTTTTTAAAAACCATGACCCCATCTGGTGCTGGCTACGCTGAAGATACAGTCGAAACCGGCATTATCTATCAAGATTCTACCTCGCAGCTTTATGCTGTTGTTGGAGATGAGACTTCAGTTATTAGTACTTCTTCTGCTACTCACAATGGTGATCCAGTTTCAACTTATTTAGTTACCAACAAATTGGGGAATGCTCATTACGACGCGTATGGTAATGCGGTTGACGGTGTTACGGTTGAAACTGCGGTATTGTACAGAGACTCTACATCTCAAGAGTTTGCCGTTGTTGGTGAAAGTACCTCAGTATTCACTCCAACCACTTCATCTACAAGCCTCACCCATGACGGTACTCCAGTTGCTACTTATTCGGTCACCCAAACCCCATCTCCTTCTTATGATAAATTTGGGCGATACGTTCAAGGGACTCCAGAGGTTTATGCTGCTACTAGGTTCAAAAACCCCAACTTCAGGCTTTTTGAACTGATTAATGGCACCACTAGTCCAGTGGATTCTACTACCAGTACTTCTCAGGGTATGTTGTTTCTCCTGTCTGCTTTGCAGACCAGGACCGTGCACTTAAATTAAATTAAGGCACGATGTCCACTTGCGCACGCGCCGCCACCGCAGGAACAAGAGCCGTGGCCGCCGCCCTCCGCGCATATGCGATTGGTTTGAAAGTTTAAGATAGAGTTCAATTTATTTTAAAAGTTCAAGCTCAAGTCTCTGGAAACTTAATATTTCTTCTACTAACACTCATAGGTATGGGAACTTCTGATAGCCTGTTACCCTCATCTTCAGCACAGACTTCAATTGGTAATTCACCATTAGGTATGTTTACACATTATTGTTATAACAAAAAATACTAACTATTATAGCCAATTCTTCTACTCCAGCTACTGAATTATCATCTCAAACACAACATACTGCTCAAACTTCCAGTACAAGTACGAACCACAATAATTAATCACAATAATAATCAAAGAAAAAATTACTAACTATTTTAGCTTTCAACTCTTCAAGCTCTGCAGCCTCTGTTGATACAGCTCCATCAGCCAACCCATTCGCTTCTAACACCACTAGCTCTGATGCTGTTAGGTCTACTGCCAGTTCTACAGGTGCTAATCATAGCTCATTTTCCATGTCTAATTCGTCTAGTACTACTCCAAGCACTAGTGAGTCTTCTACTGATCCATCGTCAAGTGCTCCATTAAACACTACCAGCCCTGATTTATCTAGTACCGCTGAAACACCCTCTAACCCATTCAACAGTACTACTACATCAAGCTCTACTTTGCCATCAAGCACAAACCAAATGGTTAATACCACTAGCGACTTGGCATCTAGCACAACGTCCAATTTATCAACCAGTGAGCTATCATCAACAACTCCGTTAATTAATACTTCAACTACGGCTCTAAGTTTGAGCAGCGAGTCCATGAACTCTACTACTGCTACAACAGCTCCGGAACAGTCCAGGACTCTGGCTAATAATAATTCAAGTGCCCCATACACCTCAGCCGAAAATAGTACCTCAATACTATTCCCAACTAGTAATATGACTTCAAACACTCAACCATCTCCCTTTACCAGTTCTAATGCTACATCTAGTATGACACAAGTTAATACCACAATGAGTGCGCCTTTCACAGCTAATACAAACGCACCAATTGATGCTTCATCGTCTAAATTTCCAACTTCTAATGGCACAGGTAGTGATTTACCAGTTAAAACAACAAGCAGTGAATTTAAATTCCCAACTTCTAATGGGACAGTTAGTGTACTTCCAGAAAATACTACAAATAGTGAGCTATTCGCTACTAGCAATGCTACTTTGGCAATGCCGAGCTCGACTATGGCTGACTCCATGACGAATCCACTATTTTTAACCAACACTACTACCTCGGAATTAACGGCTCATGGCACTTCAGGTATTTCATTCACAGCCAGCAGTAATTCAAGCACTCTATTGATGAACACCACTTCAAGTAGCCCATTCCCGGTAAATACTACAAATTTGGACTTAAATATCAATACTAGTAACACTGCCCAGTTACAAAACACTACCACATCAGCGTCATTTGCCACAACCACTGGAACAGATCCATTATTCAACAAATCCACATCTAATGTTTTGTTTAATACAACTAATAGCTCTCCATTAGCAATTAACTCCACTACCTTAGAACCTTTGGTAACTAACTCGACCGCGTCTGTTTCTAACCCATTCGTCAATGCAACTTCTTTGGTTTTGAATGACGCAGTGTCCACATCACAAGGATTTAATACTACCTTAGACTCAACTGTTTCAATCGCTTCTACAAATAATTTGACAAGAACTGCTACTTCGGAATTCAATTCTGCTTCTACTTCATCTACTAATGCTACGTTATCAAGCATTGAATTTACGAACTCCACTCAGGTTCCACTCACTAGCTCCTTTGCTAATACCACCGCATTGTCTAATGCCAGTAGCACTATTGCACCGCCACCAAGTGTATTTGCTAACTCTACTATTGAGCCAACGTCAAGTGTATTTGCTAACACTACTATTAACCCAACATCAAGTGTGTTTGCTAACACTACTATTGACCTAACGTCAAGTATATTTGCCAATAATACCGTTGCACCATCATCAGCCTCATTTGTAAACGCCTCTACTACTACTACACCAGTTTTGACTCCATCCAGCAACATTACCACTTCAGCACTAGCGAATAGCACAGCTCTGTTACCATCTACTTTGAAAAATTTGACTACTCCAATTACTGCCAGCGAACAGGTTCCATCATCTGCTAACACTAGTGTACCAGTGTCATCTTTTGCCAATACCAGCACTCCTATTAGCACTCCAATTATGAACTCTACTACTCCACCAGCCACTATTATTGCTCTATCTTCTACGCCGTTTGTGAATTCTTCCACTCCAATCAGCACACCGTTCATGAACTTGTCCACTCCAATCAGCACATCATTCATGAATTTCTCTATTCCACTGGAAACTACAGTACCAACAAGCACTACGTTTGCTAATACTAGTGCGCCAATCAGTACACCATTTTCCAATACTAGTGCACCGATTTCAACCCCATTCATGAATTCTACTGTTGCTTCGACACCATTTGCTAATATTAGTGCACCAGTTTCAACTCCATTGAATTCTACTGTTGCTTCTACACCATTTGCTAATATTAGTGCACCGGTTTCAACTCCATTGAATTCTACTATTGCTTCTACACCATTTGCTAATACTAGTGCACCAGTTTCAACTCCATTCATAAATTCTACTGCACCAGTTTCAACCCCATTCATGAATTCTACTGTTGCTTCGACACCATTTGCTAATATTAGTGCACCAGTTTCAACTCCATTGAATTCTACTGTTGCTTCTACACCATTTGCTAATATTAGTGCACCAGTTTCAACTCCATTCATAAATTCTACTGCACCAGTTTCAACCCCATTCATGAATTCTACTGTTGCTTCTACACCATTTGCTAATACTAGTGCACCAGTTTCAACTCCATTCATAAATTCTACTGCACCAGTTTCAACCCCATTCATGAATTCTACTGTTGCTTCTACACCATTTGCTAATACTAGTGCACCAGTTTCAACCCCATCCATGAATTCTACTATTGCTTCTACACCATTTGCTAATACTAGTGCACCAGTTTCAACTCCATTCATGAATTCCACTGTTGCGTCTACACCATTTGCTAATACTAGTGCACCAGTTTCAACCCCATCCATGAATTCTACTATTGCTTCTACACCAT
>JAJLUN010000314.1:0-13258 GCA_030564365.1 Blastobotrys arbuscula | reverse complement strand
ATCATTAATTTGAAGTCAGGAAAAAGGACTAGAACTGAAAACAGGGCACCAATGACTACTGTGGATGGCACAATTGAACATTATTATTATTTTTTTAGTATAATTAGAACAGCTTTATGTATATTGCAAACTCAGCAGGTCTCTTTGCTACTTATTAGCGGACCTGGATAAAATAAATGATTTCTCACTCACTCACTCAGAGAAAAAAAGATTTGAACTGAAAACAGGGCACCGATGACTACTGTGGATGGCACAATTTGAACATTATTATTATTTTTTAGTATAATTAGAGCAGCTTTATGTATATTGCAAACTCAGCAGGTCTCTTTGCTACTTATTAGCGGACCTGGATAAAATAAATGATTTCTCACTCACTCAAATCACTTTTGAAGGCTTCTGCGACAATGACTTGGCCAAACCGATGATGGATGATACTTTCAAGGGGTGTTATAATAGACATGGGCTCAAGCATAATACCAGAATCCCATTATTAGGTGAAAGCTGAGGGTGAAGATGGATGATACTTTCAAGGGGTGTTATAATAGACATGGGCTCAAGCATAATACCAGAATCCCATTATTAGGTGAAAGCTGAGGGTGAAGATGGAAAACCACATCAAGCTTTTTGGCCGAAACTCTAACCAATCCGTGCCAGCGCGCCTCGTGCGGCTGAAGCCTTTCATTTATTCCTGCTACGTCGACAAGCTTGTCGGGGGTCATTGGGGACAAGAATTTTGGAACTTGCACTAAATTTTGTGTATCGTGGTACTTGTAGTGATCTCTGCCGAAAAGAAACCAATTCTCTGACCCACAATTTTACCAGATGTGTGCTATCACCAGAGATTTATACTGTCATGTCTTTTAAGTAGAATTTACTAGTGCAATCGTTTACACTAATAATATGCCAAAAGCCGAAACTATTGCGGGATTCGCATTAGCATTCGCTCGGCTTCCAACAATAATTCTCGGCACTAGCGGGAGCTCGTATATAAAAAAGGAAATTTTTTCATAAGATTTTCTTCTTCTTCTCTTTAACTAATTTAGTTCCCAAACCATAGAGGTAATAAATATATTTAAAACTCCTAAAAGTTATTCCAGATTTAGCCAATGCATACAGATGAAACTTTGCGGTATCATATGAGGTCCATTTTTTCTGTGCGGCTGGCTGTCAGAGATATATAGCCGTGTGCGGCTTTTAAACAGTCACGAGGGCATGAATTCGGCCAATACTTAAGAAAGCATATTCTCTATTTAATATTGGATACTATGGGTATTTTTATTTATTTTTACCTCTACATGGAACCTTTTAACACCTATTATATACTTGATTGACGGGAAAAAAAACTGTTCGTTGCTTGCTTTCAAGCACAATTTAGTGACCTCAAATCGAAAATTCTTTCAATTAGGTTTGACTAATGTTAATGGTTTCTGATAGCATTTATTATTTCCGCTTCAGCTATTAATTGTCAATGTTGAAAACCATTACTCACACAAATTTTCTAGTTATTAAAAACCATTGGGCATTTTCCACTATATTGTTTCACTGTAAGATCTAACTCTTTGGGGGGGTTTTTGCAATTATATAATGAAAAAAGGGTAACATTTGCAATCAGCAGATAATTTTTACCCTTATTGTAATTTTTCATAAATAAATAATAAAATACAAGAATAATGAAAAGTTACCTCAAGCACCATTTGTTCATCCAATGATGCAGATTTCGAGCTTTCCTATAGTGGATTTGATTGTGAATCGGAGCCGGTATCATACAGTGTCGATCGGTATATCTTTAACATCGCGTCGGAGGTCAATGCGTACGTTTTATGCAGCAGCGCTACGGAATGCCGACAATACGTCGGCTTACCGACGTATTGTGGGGTAGAATAAAAACAAGGCTTTGGGAAGGGGACATTTGAACAGAGAAATTAACTGTTTTAGAATCTTGAAATGCTATATATACTGTTTCGATTCCGCTATTGTATAAATATTACAGCTAAATGCCCACTATTAATATAAAGCGATAAAGTTCTATTTCAACGGGTGGCGTAATCATCATCAGCTAACTTGTCTAGTGAATTTGTAATATTCTTCAAGATCTACGAAAATGACCGACGGTAGATCTAATAATGAGAACGGAAAAGAGAACAAAAACGTGCCACAGGATGCAGAAGTTTTAATCCACAATAATAATGATGATAATGATAATGGAGGGCCTCCACCTAAGCTCAGCATATTTGAAAAAGCATTCAGGCCAGATCTAAAATGGATGTGTAAATACAGTCTATTTACGATTCTTTTTATGTGTACTGTTATTATCGCTGTCTTGCCCCTTTATTGGGGCACTTTTTACCAAAGAGAGTCAAGGCTCCACAACTTGACTACCAAAATTTACAAACTGGATGAAGGGTATAATGGGTTAGATGGGGTTATTGGTGATACTTTGGTAAAAAGTTTAATACCAAACACATTAGGGTGGGAAGTTATTACCAAAAGTGATTATACTTTAGAAGAAGTTAAAAGAGAAGTTCATGAAGAGCATGCATGGATAGGGATCTATATTCCCAAAAATGCGACCAAGGACTTATATCAAGCCTTTGCTAATAATGACGGTGAATTTTCTAAAAATAACACAATTGCTGTGGTCTATGAACAACAACAAGATTTGACTGCCATCTCGTCGTATTCACCAATCTTAAATAAACTCCAAGAAGCCTTCCAGGCTCAATGTGGACAAGGTGTATATCAACCGATCATGAATAAACTATCTCAATCTCAACAACAGAACATTCTACAACAATCTCCACAACTACTGATCATCCCCATGACTTTTAATCAGATCAATTTATCGAAATATAACGCTCCGATTTTATTGGCACCTCTACAAGTTGGGTTAATTTATTTGATTATTATTGCATTTTTTCAGTTCAATTTTTTCACACCAGTGCACACGCGTATTATGCCTCAATTGCACAGAGGAGGTATTTTAGCTTATCGAATTGCGATTCCATTGCTGTCGTACTTGATCGTATCACTATCGTTAGGACTGGTTTCTTTGGCGTTTCAAATCAAAACTGATATCACGTATGGTAAAGGCGGGTTTGTTGTTATGTGGATGACATATTTCTTGACAATCACTGCATGTGGCCTGGCAATAGAAAATATAGCATTGTTGCTGAGTCTAATTTGGCCGCCATTAGTAGGGGTGCTTTTGTTGGTTTTTGTTGTTGTTCAAGTTGGGCCATCCTTTAGTGCTTTGGACCTGTGTCCGCAGTTTTATCGGTATGGGTGGATTTTCCCAGTCTTCAATGCCGGGAAGATTTTGAGAACTGTTTTGGTGGGGACTAGTGATAAAAACATAGGGAAACATTTTGGTATTATTGTAGCGTGGATTGTACTGGGATATTTGTTATATCCATTTATTTTGTTATATTCAAATAATGTGATGGAGAGAAAGAAGAAAGCTGAACAGGAAAAGATCAAACAAGCAAAGGACGAGAAACAGGCTCAAAAAAATTGATAATATCAACTTTTTGTAAATCATTGTAATTTTTAGTTATTTATTGTTTATTTATTGTTTATTAATAATTGCTTTCACTATAAGGGGAAAACTTGTTTCGTGATATGCAATTCCTAGCTAACTGTAAGCTTCCACTTTCGTCACGAAACTGTCGGCCTTTTTCAATTTAAAGAAATAGCAGCTAGCTTCATATTGGCATATTTTATATATATATAATTAATTCAAAATAATAAGTTATAAGTATAAGAGAATTTCCAATCATAATATTGGGAAGTAAAATTGCAATTATCACTGACATGAGCTTTGTTTAATGTTTATTCTTTACAGTGCTGCTGCTAACATGTATTTTCGTTATAACAAGCTGTCCTATAGAAAGTAAATCTGAGCCCTAAGGTATTATTCATAATACGGTAATATTTGAGAAGATCTAAGCTTTAAATGCTACTTACGAATTAATGGGTGGGTCCATTAATCAAGCTGGTGTTTGATAAATGGACGCACCAAACGTTGTAGTTGACAAATTTTATGTCTCTAGATATAGGGAATTAGCAGCATACAATGAGCGAAAATGTTGCTTTTGTTTTTTGTTTTTTTTCATTGTAGGCCAAGCGAGTTTATATTCCCAAATAAGAAACAATGTGGCATTATTACATTTGTTTTTTGCAAAGAGTGAATGGGCTTGCAGGTCAGGTCAAACATTATATGTAGAGCGTTTCTAATACCTAGAAGAACAGAGTTGAGTACAGTTTTAGACCAATGAACTGGGGCCAGCTTCGGAGCTAATGTCAGTGAATGTTCAACTGGAGTCAAACAAAACGTGGTACCTATATTTATTAAAGTTTTGCTAATAGTATGGAACTTTTTGGATGTAGGATAATGGAACTACCGGGCAATACACGCGTCTGTGTTAACGGTGGGGGTCATTTATATGATTTTGATCATGGTTTTGTACTTTAATAGATTATATTTAGAATGCGTTTGCGAATGTCTTGATATATATATATATCAGATATATTGAACTTAAGCCACACACACTTTAATAAAAAATTGCCGGCCAATTTGAATTCCACAAGCCAATAAAATGCATCAACCTTACCAACCCTATTCAGGTAAACAAAATACAAATGCTACAAAAGCACCAGTATAGCCTATTTCTAAGCTTCACGAACGTTCTGTCGCGGTTGAACTGGTCTGAAAATCTTTTACAAAACAGGCAAGGTAAATTCATCATCGGTCCCGCAAATGATTTTCAAATTCCTAATTAGGAAATCAAAATGATATAGGTATCAACATCAAAATTTCATAGCCGATGTGTTCAACACGTTGGCAACCAATCATTCACTAAAAAAAAAATATTGCAGTGACCATGAAGAATATAAATATTTGTACAAATCTTCACTGGTTTTTTTTTAAAATTTTTTTATAACTTTATATAAATCTCTGTTAATGCCCATAACGGCTACCGATAAAAGCCTTACCGATAATAATGCCCTTTTTACAAAAGCTTATCCAAAAGTTCGCCTGTGAGAAAAAGAAAGAATTCGATCCAGAGGTTGTCAGGCTAGCTAATTATGTCCGAGCTACTTTATATCAAGACTTGAGAAGTTCGTCGCCTAGAAGTTCCATTGAGAGTTTTGAATCTGATATTAAAGAAGAGTTTGACGAAACTACTATTGAACTTTAGTTAATAGCGCCGAATAATTTATTTGTACCTTTAGTTTTTTAATATTTATATTGTTTTGTTGTTGCATAAGAACAAGCAGGAAAAGTGTATCTTTGCTGTTATGTCAGCAAAGATTTACTAGATTTTCAACTAGTTTCACCGTTACCTAGTAACCGAAAATCCAGAAAGACAGCCTCGAAAATATAGCGCCCCTTTAGTTCGTTTATATAAAAGACAATGTAACAATATCATGATGGTCCCTAACGTGATACAAAATCCGGAAGATCGCGGTGAAATTAATTAATTAATTAATTTTCTCGTGCGGCTCATTAACGAGATGAGATAGTGCATAAGGCTTTCCTTTCATCGCTATCATGATTAAACTGTACCCAACCTGCTGACATGAAAGCTTAATTATTGTGCGAGATATACATAGAAATGTTAAAGTAGCTAATATCGTTATGGCGAGCATAATATTGATAATCAATCGCAGCGCTGTTCACTATACTAACCCAACTTATCACCACGGCCCTACCCTCGACATAACTGGGGACCATAGAATAATAATAACAATAGACGGTCATAAATAAACTAAGAAAAATCTAAATTAATACTTAAACCATTAAAATCATTCTTGCAGCAATGGTTTATTTTTCATCGCAACTAACGATCCATCGATGATATCAGAGGTTTACAAGCATGCTTATATGCGTGGTGCCTCACCACCCGCTGCACCCTGGATCTGCAATAATTGAGCAAACTGTGCGCGTTACACGCTTATCATGATATGAGCTTCCTAAACTAACGCGGAAATGTTCGAGCCGAAAGTTTCCAAAACTGCACACAGCCCTCAATGTAAGTAAGCTTCTCTCCGGCATCTCTAAGCTTACAATGTAAACTCTTTCGCCGGGAGCTGGGTTGATATCTCAAAACCATCGGCCCGAAGTTTGGTACAATACGGTTGCATTAATGAAAGAAGAAGCCTTACTTTTTTGAACTGGAGATTATTATTAATAACAAATAGCAAATGGTTAGTTGGTGCAACCAATTTTTTTTTTTTTTCCTATTTGGAATAGAATAGTAGTTAATGGTAAGCCCCACACTTTACCTATAGAATGGGTTATGGCTAATTATAATTACCTCGATCTTGAAAATTAATAGCACGCAGATCAGTCTCGTGACGACTCTTCTTTCCTCCACTAAAACAAAAACAAAAAAGGTGATCACAGATTTAAAGATAAGCTTGTAAGCTTAAAAAGTCTAAGCTTAGGAGTAAAGAGATTTATTGTAGTACTATTGGAAATGGTTCATGTTTAAACGTTAAACGGCACTTGGGATTAATATCCTGATAAGAAGCTTAATATATATTAATTATATTTTAGTCTATGCATCCTTAAAATTTTATCATTTATAATGTTTACGTCGGTTTCTTTTTAATAAATTTTTTTTTTTGCTATTAAAAAATAGCATTTTCCATGAATCTCTCTGCCGGAGCCATCGGACACCCGAACGAAATACTCAACCATATATACGCAGTGCTAAATATATTCTCTATATATATACACCTTATTTTGCCCATTTTTCCTTCTCTTGTTCTTGCTCTTTATTTTATTTTACTTATATTTAATTACTCCGCTGCTTCACATATATTTTTTTTTTTTTGTTTTTTTAATTCCACAGATATATTCAATAAGAACTAACAAAAGATGGGACATGGGCTCTTTATTCCAGTTATTGTCCCATTGGGAATTATATTAACACATGTTGTAATTCAACAAGCCCCTTCACGGCTGTCACGACCCAAGTCGCTAGCATATCTGTGTCACCATTCATGGGCGTTTCAATTAGCTTTAACTTTTGGATTGATTCCAGGGTTTTATACCAGCATGTACGATTTGTTATGTGTACCGTTGGATTGGACATCACAGGCTTTCAATATCTTACATGCATTAGCACTCGGGTTTGTGGGGAGTAGAGTTCTAACCCAGGCATTGCTGAATGCACGAGATGATTATAGAAGAGCAATGTTGGGAAGGTCTCAGGGACCGTTTATAAACATTCGTCTAATCAGGTTCGACTAATCAGGTATTTGTTACTATTGTTTTTATTTATTTATCACTACAATTATTGTTAATGTTGTTGTTGTTGTTTGTTTGTTTATTTATTTATTTATTATTCTAATGTTTTTACAAATGCATTGTATGCTTCATTCAAATCAAACAAAAAGTTACGTGTTTGATCATCAGATAGTTCTTCATTGGCACGCATCCCATTTAATGTGATCAACCACTGAATTAAGGCTCCCCTTTTTTCGAAATTTTCGGTAGTTACAGTATTCAAACTCTTGATCAAATCCCCGAGTAATGGATGCAATTGATCTTTAGCCTTGAAATTCAATTTCAACCCATCCATGGTCGTAATAAAGTTACCAGTAGCTTCTGCCACCGCCTTGGCACTTATTGAATGTCCCCCTGTAGTTGGCGATGCTAATGATTTGGCAGCACTGCTTTCAATTGAATGTTCGACAGTTGCTGGCACCCCGACTTTTAATCTTGAAGTGGCATGAGGGTGATTCATGTTATATTTTTGTTTGAAGGATTCGATATTGTCAAACTCTGTCGCCACTTGCTCGTTTTTTAAAATAGTATTGTATTGTGCTATTAGTCGTAAACATGTTGGTGTATATTCATGCTGGGTTACGGTATCTCTAATATATGCTTTCTCCACCACATCTAAAGTTACAATGATGGAATAAATTTCCGCCAATGATTCATATAGTTCTCGCTCTTTGGAATCGGAGTATAGCTTTATTTCTGTATCATATCTTACACTTGTATTGATGGTATTATTAATCCCATAAGGAGTGGGTGCATATGGTCGTGGGTTATTCATCGTTAGTACTTGTGGGAGGAGAGAGGGTAAAAATAAAAAGGAGCCCGGGTGGGGGCGACCATAAAAATATATATAATTATAATTAGTAAAAAATGGACAAAAAATATGATAATGTAGATTGGGAACACTAAAAAAAAATAATTACTAAAAAATAAAAAATGAATGGAAAATAAACTAAATAAACATGGCTACTAGAGCAAAAACGCCAGACAACAATGAGCCTGCTGGAGCAACATTAACAGCACCGTCTTTACTTTTAGTTGAAGTGGCAGTGGTAGCAGCATCAGCAGCGGATGATGAGGTTTTGGCATCTTCCATACTGCCAGTGGCACTCTTAGTACTAATATCATTACCCTTTGGTTCATTAATATCATTATCCTTGTTAACTTCCACAGAAACATCATTAATTTGTTGCCCCTTAACGTTATATACTTTGTGAGAGCTTTTAAAATTGCTAATTTTGACAATTTTACCAACATTGTTATTACCACCACCATTCTTGATCATCTTTTCCGCTGGACTCTTTGGTAATTTCAAATCAGTTTGGAATGAACTATCAATATCTTTGATCTTTGAAACATCGCATTTAACAACCTTACTTTTTTCTAATTTGGATTCATTGGTCTTTTCCAATTTAATATTGTTGTAAGCTTTTTGCAAGTTTTCAAAATCATCTCTCAATTTGATAGAACCATCTTTTTTAATATCAACCAAACCATAATCAGAGTCTTCTTGGGAATATTCATAAACTAGCCCACCACTAAAAGTCTTACTCAATCCAGCATATAACCCTTTATTAACTTCATCAAAGGTTCGTGGAGTATTAACATTACAACCATATTCACTCAAAATAATTGGGATAGAACTATTAGCAAAAGTTTTTTCCAAATTGCCGTAACCAGAAGAGGTCCAATCATCTCTACCGGAACACCAATCGTAACTGTTCAACCCGTAGAAATCGGATCGTGATTCTTCATCACCGCATTCCAAATACAACCACATAACTTCTCGTAATGTATTATCATCAGCTGCTGAGTAACCAACTGGGATTTTTCGATCAGCGTGGTTTTTGATATATTGTTTCATATCTCGTTGAACAGCTCTAATATATTTTGGTACTGCTTTGGCGGATTTTTCATCATTTACGACTTCATTACCTGAAAAGAACCCTAATAGATTTGGATATCCTTTAAATGCATCAATAACACCAAACACTTGATTTAAATATCCTTCGTTATATGTTTCTTTTGGATCGGATCTTGATAATGAATTGGATGGAGAATTGACATCTAACATCAAGTAAATACCGGCAGAATTGAAAATAGACATACATTTATCATGATTGACCCATGGGTTGATGGTATAAACTCGAATGGTATTAACCCCTAGTTGTTGTAAAGCATACGCATCTCGTAAACATGCATCTTCATCGGTCAAAACGTCTTCGCCTGCACTTCCGTCGTAGCCACTTGCACCACCTGGTTGATAATCAATACCAACAACTGTGAATTCAGTTCCTTCGTCTTTAGAGTCAACTGCTGGTTGAACGAAACGATTCCCCCTAATTTCGATAGGAATTAAAGCTTGAGAGAGTGTCGCCAAGGCTGCTAATAGTAGACTTGATTTCATGATTCTTTTTCTCTTTTTTAATGAAAGACTGGTTGAAAGTGATAAGGAGTGACTTGTGAGAAGGACAAAAAAAAAAAAAAAAAATATTTAAAAAAAAATTAAAATAAAATAAAGAAAAAACTAACTGAGGGGATTCTGGATTCCTCAAGATAAAAAAAAAAACAATTAAAAAAAAAAAAAAATTTGCGAGTGCTTAGAAATTACAACTATAGTGCTAACATATTACTTACCGGATGCATGGATTTGCAGCTTATATTTTAAGTTTGGTTAAGTTACGTTATTAATACGTTTCTGTGCGTGGTAAAAAAAGAATGAAGAATTCAATAAATAAGACCGAGATTTCCATCTACAAATTTAAAGTATAGAAGGACCATTGAGCTCGATTGCAAGCTTTCTTATGTTAATTAAAAGTTGAGTTGGGAAGCGATAAGCTTATTGAAATTTGATATGCAAATATCCGCTTGTAAGACCGTAGATAGCCTGATTTTCAGAATCATCCGAGAAGCGGGGGTGCACATCCCAGAATTGTCGATTAATACGATTTTGTAGCCAAATTTTTAAAATTTTTTTTTTTTTCTTTCTTCTCACGCGTTTCAGATTTCCCCCATAAAGCGAGATGATGAAACTTTGCAAGGGGTTGCTGTGCGCACTTTTACGGCTGTCGGCAAGGCCTATCCTTAGCTACTGAATTAAAAATCTTAAAGTTTAGATGATAACCCAGGGGTACAGAGTTGTAACCGAATTATTAAGATATAAGCTTATAAGATCCATTTTAAGAGCTGGATAGTGGTAATCAACAGTTTTTAACCATTGCTCATGATTTGATATTATTAAGGAATTCGTCTAGCCTACGTTCAATATAAATTTTTTTTTTTTTGTTTTGCTCAGGCCTTGGGTCCCGAGAATGCATGCATAGACCCATGGGGAGCCAGAGGCACGCTGGCATGCATGGTCTTGGGTCTAAACTTAATAGTAGAGTTATGCTCAATTATAGGCTAATGCATTATAATGTTATTGAAAGGGAAGGCCCTTCAATCTATGTTTATGTTGCCCGATTACCACACCAACGCATTGAACATTGAAATATAGATAATATTCTCATCTAAAGCTTAATTACTAAAATGGAAAGCGTGAATCTAAATGACTGGGTCTGAGATCTAATCTAGATCTGAGTAAATATTCCAGCCTTTGTTCGCTGTGCGGCTTGAGGGCTTAAAATACTGGCTCAGGCTTGCACAACAACAAAAAAAATGTAGCATTAACCATGCATGGATAGTGCGACCGGCCGACCCTCCCAACAAATTATACAATTCTGGAAAAAGGGGGAATAGCGCTTATAAATATTAATGACGAAGCGAGAAATAACAGTGGGTAGCAGAGTATCATACGAAGGTAACGTTTGCACTATTCGATTTATAGGGGAACTAAATAGTGCCTGGCCAGGTGTAATAGCATATGGAGTTGAATGGGATGATAAATCAAGAGGGAAACATTCGGGCGAACTAAAGGGCCAGCAGATTTTTCATACTTTAGTGAAAGGAGCTGGGTCGTTTGTGAAGAGCTCAAGGAAACAGGATCAAGCAGTGGAATTCAATGACGCAGCCAAAGGGCAATATGTTGATAAAGTAGAGTTTGAGAAGGTTTATTTATCAAAGAAGAAGGCTATCATTAACGTGGGGTTTGATGAATTTATGATGAGAAACGCACAGTTGGATAAACTACAGATCATGTCATTAAACAACTGTTGTGTTTTGAATTCATCGATTATAAAATTGTATATGCCATTGCTGAGGTCGTTGGATATAAGTGGGAATCTTTTTACTGATTTGGGGACTATTTTTGATATTTGCAAAACTTTTGAGAATCTAGAAACATTGGTGATGAATAATAATCGATTACTCAATTGGCATGTTGATGGCACATTAGGGATAAAAGAACTATCTATTGCCAATACAATGATACCAGTTGAAAAAATTGCTAATTTGAAAGACTATTTTCCAAATTTGGAAGAACTTAATCTGGCGGCTAATCAATTAGAATCAATAAACTTTGACTATACACTGAAAATATTAGATTTATCATACAACAATTTTAAAAAAATACCACTAGTGAGCTCAGCGTCACTTAACATTTCGCATAATCAAATTGAAACAATACCAAATGAAATAAAAGAGATCAAAACTTTGAATGCTGCCTACAACAACCTCTCCAGCTGGTCGGAAGTTGATAATTTATCGACATCGAGCATTAAGCGCCTCCAAATAAATAACAACCCGTTCAACCAACAATTAGAAGAAGACCAAAAAGATGTATTAATAATAGGACGGGTGGCATCGGTTGAAATTTTGAATGGAGTCCGGATTACCCCAAACGAACGAACCGATGCGGAATTGTTTTTCATGAATCAAGCAGCGAAAAACAAAACGCCGCACCCGCCGCAGTTGCGTTGGGCTGATTTGTGCTCTTTACATGGTGAGCCTATTGTGAAAGAAGATGTCAAAGATACAATCAACAACAAAGTTGTGAAAGTAGTTGCCGATTATGAAGGTGATTGTAAAAATGTGAAAATATTACGAAACATGTTGATTCAAAAACTTCAAACCCAATTGGCCAAACAGTTTAAACTACGCGCTTTAGATATCCAACTATCATCAAATGGTATTAATTTAGATGGACCTTTAAGAAATGTTGAATATTACAACATTCAATCAGGCGATATAATCTACATACATAAATAACAATAATAGAAGAAGAAGCAGTCTAAACAATTACAAACCGGTCAATGGCCAAACACCATCACCTAAATACTCAATCAGATTCACACCAATGCCCTTATTTTGAGTTCGGATATCTTCACTAGACATTGTCAAAACCCCAACTGCCAAAGCATGTTCTTTACCTTCTGCGAAAATAGCAACAATTTGACCAGGTTCATAATCGGCTGATATATCACCACCCTTTGAAGTCAGGCCAGGGCACATAATATTGGCACCTCCCATAACAAATTTAATCGCCCCCCGATCAACACGGATCCATGGGAAGCAGTCTGGATATTTATGAATGAAACGCAATGTCGGCCATAAATCGTCATTAAAATGTTGAATAAATAGTGGTTCGCCATTCATTGCATAGATGCTGGTTTTGTGTTCACACTTAACTTGGACTAATTGTGATTTTTTTGGAATAACTTCGTCTATAACTGATTCCAATTTTGGGAATTGGTCGATAAGTTTGGCTCTTAAAGCTCGTTGTGCTGAGGATTTGATATTAGCCTTTGAATGAATCTCTTCACGAGTAAATCTATTTCGGTTAGCGTTGTCGTCATCTTTTTTTTTTTAAGTTTTTTTTTTTTAATACACACTTTTTAAACATTTTTGTTGATAAGTATAGTGTGATCTGGTGTAGATAAAAAGAAAAAAGAAAAAAATCCCAGAATCCAAAAATTATAGTAGTGTTTGAAAAATTTCTGTCCCAACACAATAAATCGCCGCAAAAAAAAAAAAAATATATATATATATATATATGTGCACGATATATTTAAACACAATTAGTAGAATAAA
>JAJLUN010000313.1:0-13481 GCA_030564365.1 Blastobotrys arbuscula | reverse complement strand
TTTTTTTTTTTTTTTTTTTTTATATTCTTTATCCTCACGTATGCCAACACAACCCGGCCCGAATTTGAAAGTTTTTATAACGGTCTTTCTCGGTAAGATGATTAAAAATAATTAATGAACGTTTGATTGGCGATTCAAGATGCAAATCGAATCAAAATCGCGATTATTGCCATAGAAAAATGCACACATACAAACAAAAAATTACAAAAAAAATTAGTACAACTTAAATAATTACAAAAAATATTTGCATTAGTAGTAGTTACCAGCTTATCGGGTTTGAATGAACCCAGCAGCAGCTAACATATTAATTTTGTTAACAAACTGTGGATTTTGCATATAATTTCGCAATGCATTTGGGTCTTCTTGAGCTTGTTTCAACATTTGTTGTGTAGCCGGATCACTCAAAATTTCTTGAATTTCTGGATCTTGTGCAAATCGGTTTCGAGCTTGTTCGTCGGTTTCACCGTCTAATTTCTCGAATCGAAGTTTTGAGGCTTGCTCATAAATTTCATTAATCTCTTTGGCGAATTTACCGTCAACATCTCTGTTTCGGGCTTCATTTAAAGTGTTTAAAGCCCGTCTGTATTCTCGCATAACCTTCAATGCTGTTGCCTTTCGAGTATACGCCTTCATGAAATTTGGGTCCAGTTCTAGTGCTTCATCACAATCTCTGACTACACCTGGATAGTTCATCAACTTCAAATAAGCCAATGCCCGGTTACCATAGCCTCTTGGATCTTTTGGTGCTCGTTTAATAGCTTCTTCGAAACATTTAACAGCAGCTGGGTAATCTTGCACCTTGAACTTAGCATTACCTTCATTTCGAGCTTCTTCTGCCTTCTCAGCATCAACATATGATTCCTTTTCCCATTGCTTTAATGCCTTTTCGGTCTCTCTCAATTTCTTCAAAGTATCTGGTGTTCGGTGCTCAGTTAATGATTTGTTAAAAAAGTCAACAGCTTGTTTCCAATTGTTTTTTTTCAAGTAAGAGGAGCCGATTCTGCTGTATGCTTTAGCTTGTAGTTTATAATCAGAAAAGTTAGCTCGAGCATATTCAATAGCTTCTTCACTGGTCTTAATTGATGCATCGTAATCATCTTTTTCAAATTCAGCAGTTGCTTTATTATTTAAATAGGTGATATCTTTATAATGTTCCCATGCAGCAGCGTAATGAGAAATTGCTTCATCAAATTGTCGCTGTTTATACAACGCATTACCTTTTTGTTTTTCTTCATCAGCTCGTTGCTTTTCTTCGCTAACTGTTTCAGTCTTTTTTGGCTCTTTCTTCGTTGGTTCTGCCTTCTTTTCTTCCTTCTTTGGTTGCTCTGGTTCACTGCCAGTAGGCCGTTCACTCATATCGATATTAATACCCAATGCAACAGACATAATAGCCATCATATCTGGATCAGATTGGGCAAACTGCAATCCAGCCATTGGGTTCTGTTGTAAAGTTTTCAACTTATCAGCAAAACCTGGTTTGCTGACAATATCTTTAGTCTTGGGATCATTAGCCAGCTTAGTCAACAATGCTGGATCACTAAACATCTGGCCAAGACCCATATCTGGTGTTTGGCCATCTCCAGAAGCTTCTCGTGCAATAGCATCTTCAACAGATTTCAACCCATTCTTTGCTTGAGAATTATTTGGATCAATCTTTAAGGCTTCATCAAAGGAATCTTTAGCAGAGACCAAATCACCTAAACCATGGTAAGCAGTACCCTTTCTGCCCCAGCCTTTTGCAAATTCTGGACTGATTTTAACGCATTCTTCAGCGTCCTTTAATGCCTCATCCCATTTTTTCAATGAAGCGTAACAACCAGATCTGTTGGAGTACAAAACGTGGTTTGGGGTTTCTGAGGAATTGATTGCTTGAGTGAACAAATCAGCAGCTTTTTCAAAATCTTTTGCAACAAAGGCGGCGTTACCTTCAGTTTTTAGCTTATCAACTTCGGACATTTTGTTTTGTTATTAAATGGATAAAAAGTGAAGAAATAGTAATAAAACAAAAAAACAGGAAAAAAAAAACAGAAAAAAAAAAAAAGAAGTGGATAAGAAATTTGAATCTTTTTATTGTGATGTTTAATTTTTTTATTTGGTGAAGCTTCCAGAAGTTTTTGTGGGGCCGGCCGACTAGCGCGTGAATAGAGTGGCGCGACCTCCATCAAATTTTGGTGTTTGTTTCGATGAGATGTAGATAAAAACGAGAAAAAAAAAAAAAAGAATTGAAACAACGTTTCTTTGACACCGTAAGTATTTTAACAGTTGAATTATATGGCAGTTTATTAACATACATTTAGCTTAAAGATGAATTGCTCAATGGAAAATGAGGAGAGCCACGTAGAAATTAGTGCACTTTTTCAGTTCAAATAAAAATTTGCCAGCCTCCCCGTCTGTGAAAAAAAAAAATACCACGATATAGAACCGACATCTACAATTCTTAAGCCTTGTTTTTATTTATCACTCGGTGAACGTCGCTTCGGAAACCCAGGCTCGATCTAGCTACTATACCTATGGAAGGTTTGGTCTTAAAAGCTTATGCTGGTACTCTAGTTGCGTTGTCCTAAGTGACTTTAGACTGTTCAATGGAAAAGAAAAGGGGCTAGTTCATATTTAAACCATAACCATGGATATTAGTTCTCCACAATATTGGCCATAGTTTTTAGAACTCAAGGCTAACCTTTGGTATCATATACATCGGTTTTGGTAAAGTTATATATATATATATATATATATATAAGCTGATTCTTCTCAAGTTTTCTGGTTTTGAAACGACATTCCTTCAAACCCAAGTATTAATGAACCTGCATACATCACTACTAACAACGATCCCAGAGATAGCAGAATCACCAGGTTATAATATCCTAAAAAAGGTCAAATCAGTGCTATGTTTCTCTAGTTCAAGCATACTATTGGTATTTGTACCAATAGGGCTGATTGCTGGCGTTCTACAAATTCACCCCATAGTAGTATTTATCCTAAACTTTTTAGCAATTATACCACTAGCAGCTACTCTATCACATGCAATGGAAGAACTCTCAGAGCATGTTGGGCATACGGCTGGAGGAGTTTTGAACGCCACTTTTGGTAATACAGTCGAACTAATTATTTCTGTGATAGCGTTAATAAAAGGTGAATTACGCCTTGTTCAGGCTCCAATGCTTGGATCGATACTATCTAATCTATTACTAGTCTTAGGTTGCTGCTTTCTAGCCGGGGGACTGGCAAAACTACAGCAAAAGTTCAACAGAACTGTAGCACAAACAATGACCTCATTAATGTGTTTAGCTGTATCTGCAATGCTAATTCCGACTGTTGTTCATGCCACAGTCCAGCACCCGGATGAAAATACTAACGTTCTGCAGATCTCGAGAAGTGTATCAATAATAATGCTACTAATCTATGGTCTTTATCTATTTTTTCAATTAAAAACACATGCAGATTACTTCGACGCCTGTGATGGAAATAGCACTAGTAGCAATGATAATATTCTCGATCAGTGTGAAGAACCAGCTATATTATCAAAGTTAGAGTCGACGCTAGCACTAGCTATCATTAGTACGGTCGTCATATTTTGTACCATCAATTTAGTTGACTCAGTCGATCCGGTAGTTAACCAAACTGGTATAACAAAAACCTTTATTGGGTTTATTATCTTGCCTATCGTGGGAAACGCTACAGAACATGCTACTGCTGTAATAGTTGCTATGCAAGATAAAATGGATCTTGCAATAGGCGTAGCAGTAGGATCTTCTATGCAAATAGGCTTATTTTTAACACCATTTTTAGTGATCCTAGGCTGGTTTCTCGATAAACCAATGGGCTTACATTTCACAGCAATTGAGACAACTGTTATTTTTGTTTCTGTTTTCATCACCAACTCATTGGTATTAGACGGGGAATCCAATTGGTTAGAAGGTGCTTTGTTGATTGGAGTGTATGGAATCGTCGCGATCTGTTTCTTTTACATGCCGGAACCAGCCTAACTGGCTTAGTAGATTTTAACTAATCAAAACACGTATTATGCGCGCTCCGATTAATTATTGTAAGCTCTAGTTATTAAATAAAAAAATGTGCCTCAAAAAATTTAGAAAAAGAACGCGTAAATAATTTTTTTTTTTTTTTTTCATTATTGGGAGATTCTTATGATAGTCTAATGCGTAGCTTAATCTTAGTGCGCTGCTGCAGACCGCGGGCGGATTTCATGAATTTCAAAATCCAAAAAAGACACTTTCTCTCTTGATTCAATTATACGACGCGTTAATTAATTAATTTATTACAAAAAAAAATGTCTTTTGACCAACCCAGAGTTTACGCCACCAATGTTTTCCAAGGAGAAGATAATGGCGATAATTCACTAGCATTAGTGCAATCACAATTAAAATCATTCATTCACGATTTTTGGATTGATAACACCTTTTACTACCGTGAACAACTCCGACAAAATGTTATTATCAAAAATTACAGTATAGCTGTCGATGTTGGACATTTACTAGAATATAACGAAGATCTGGGGGAAAGGCTGGCTGATGAACCATCTTTAATCCTGTCAGTATTTGAAAAAGCTGCCCGTGAAGTTGCAAGAAAGTTACTGAATCTAGCGATTGATAATGATGATGAAGATTTTGATTTAAAAGATATACCGCCAATCCAAATTATTCTAAAATCTAATGCTACAGTAACACCAATCCGAGAACTAAACGCGAATTATATCTCACGTTTAATTAGAATACCTGGGATTATCATTGGGGCATCGACATTATCATCCAAAGCGACAGTCTTACAACTAGTTTGTAGAAATTGTCGACATACTTATAGAATGGAAGTTGACAATGGGTTCACAAAAGTTAGTATGCCAGCACATTGTATGGGTGATTCCCAAGCCGCTGGGCAAGGCAGTGAAAAGTGTCCAAGAGACCCATATGTTATCGCACACGATAAATCAATATTCCAAGATCAACAAGTCTTGAAATTGCAAGAATCTCCAGATATGGTCCCAGTTGGGGAAATGCCTAGACACATTATGATGTCTGCAGATCGACAATTAACTAACAAAGTCATCCCAGGTACTAGAGTAACAATCATGGGTATTTATTCTATTTATCATAATAAACCAAAGGGCGAAGGTGCAGTAGCAATCCGAAACCCTTACATTCGAGTTGTCGGTATACAAACAGAATTAGAGCATGATAGCCAAAGTCATGTCGCGTTCACCCAAGAAGAAGAAGAGGAATTTCTAGAACTGTCAAGAACACCAAATTTGTTTGAAAAATTTGCTGATAGTATTGCTCCCTCAATTTATGGTAACAATGATATCAAAAGGGCAATCGCATGTCTGTTGATGGGTGGTTCTAAACGAATTTTACCAGATGGTATGAGATTGAGAGGTGATATCAATGTTTTGATGTTGGGTGACCCAGGTACTGCCAAATCCCAATTGTTAAAATTTGTTGAAAAAGTTTCTCCAATTGCTATTTACACATCAGGTAAAGGTTCATCTGCTGCAGGGTTGACTGCATCTGTACAAAGAAGCTCTCAAAATCGAGAATTCTATCTAGAAGGTGGTGCCATGGTGTTGGCAGATGGTGGGGTTGTTTGTATTGATGAATTCGATAAAATGAGAGATGAAGATAGAGTTGCGATTCACGAAGCTATGGAACAACAAACTATTAGTATTGCCAAAGCAGGTATTACCACTATCCTAAACTCCAGAACCAGTGTGTTGGCTGCTGCCAATCCTCTCTTTGGTCGATATGATGATATGAAAACCGCTGGGGAAAATATTGATTTCCAGACTACTATCCTGTCCCGTTTTGATATGATCTTTTTGGTTAAAGATGAGCATAATGAAGCTAGAGATCAAACAATTGCTAAACATGTCATGGGAATTCATATGAACAAGAATGGGGTCCAAGAAGCAGAAGGCGATATTCCATTGGATAAAATGAAACGGTATATTTCCTATTGTCGATCCAAATGTGCACCAAGATTGTCACCAGATGCAGCAGATCAGTTGTCAAGTCACTTTGTTGAGATCCGAAAACAAGTCCATGATAAAGAGGTCCGAGAAAATGATATGTCGTCTATTCCAATTACTGTTCGTCAATTAGAGGCTATTGTTCGAATTACAGAGTCCATTGCTAAGCTTCACTTACTACCTGTAGCTACAGTTGAGCATGTGCAAGAAGCTATTAGGCTATTCAATGCTTCAACAATGAATGCAGTTGGTACTGGAAATGAATCCTTCTCCAAAGAATCAATTCGAAAAGTCAGAGAACTGGAGAAGAAAATCCAGTCTAGATTACCAGTTGGGTGGAGCGTTGCCAAATATACATTGCTTCGAGAATATGTTGAAAGTAACCCAAATGTGACTAATACTAGAAACAGCTACAATGAAGCAGATTTAAATCGAGCGCTGTATGCAATGGAGAAACGAGGGGTTATCAAATACAGAAATCAAGGAACTAAAATTTATAGACAAACTGTTTAGATACATATTATGCTAATAAGATACCATAGTTTACTTGGATAATTCTAGGAATGAACTTTTTATGGTCAAAATGACTAAAATATTTCCCAGCTTCTAGCATAGGAAATGATTTTGTTGGCTCTGTAAATTGGCAATGTTTTCGGAATACTGTTAATACCGTCCCGGTCTCGGATAATGCTTTATATGCGTTTTGTTTAATGGTTTCCAAAATGATGTATTGACAAGTTCCATCAGTAATGACTTGACCGATATAGGAATTCTCGCTAGTGTTATACAATGGTTCTTCCCACTTTGGACGTATCAAGGATTCCAGTTGCCATACTTTACAATCCAACTCGTCCACTGAAGTGTCATTATAAGGATACTTTAAGGTCCAATCGCAATTTCTTTCAAACAGTTTTGGTTCTTCAAAGATAGCTCTATAAATCGTATCTTCGGGTGCGTGAACCAACTTTAGAACTAACTCCAAAGGAGCTGCCATTCTCATCCCTTGGATAAACCGGTTATACTCTTCCGTATTAATAACATCTCCTCCTCTAACGTTCAAAATGATATACATATCTATATCCAGCTTGGCGATATAACTGCTTGTGAAATTATGTCTACCAACGATCAATTCACAATGCTCATCACCAAACTTTTCAATCCATAGCTTAAAAAAGAAGCATACCATAGTTAATTCCCCTCTTCTTTTATTTGCCAATTTTAACGGTTTTATCGTCATGAGTTTGGACCACGCAAGGTCTAGAACATTTTTGGCGTCAGAAGGAGTAGGCTTTATTGAACCGGCTCCCCGCATTTTATCGTTTTTTATTATAGGTTCACCTTGACATGCAAATAAATAATTTAGAAGATTTTTTTCATTGTTAATGATAAGTTGGCTAACAATCTCCATATTTTGTCGCTTTTTAATAAAGCTAAATAGTTCTTTGGCGAAATATGACTCACCAAATTTTTCTGTCCGTTGTAGTCGAATTAATGCCCTAGGACCGCGTGACAATATTTCGTGTACCTTATCTGTACCGTAAATATTCATGTCATTCAGATAAGTTCTAATTAGATGGTTTGTCCGCAACTGTCTCCAATATTCATCATAGAAGCTTATATCAGTTGTCAATTCAAGTCTCATCTTTTCGTAATATGGATGGCAGAAATTTTTCCAGATTCTATCATAACCGTGTATTGCGTACCTTAACAGTCGATTGACTTGACTCAATGGTAAAATTGAGTCGACATCTAATATAAGTGCAATTTCTTGCATAATTTCTAAGGGTAATCGGTCCAACATGGGGGGTTTTTTATTGGTATTAAAGGGGCAACTGCTATTGTGTGCCGAAGCTAACGAGAATTGCAAATGCTTTTTGAAGTGTAAGGGAGGATAATAATAAAAAATATAGAGAAATTGCTAAGTATATAAAGTCTCTTACAACAAGATCAGAAGACACAGTAACTTATCTTATATTCAAACATAAAAGGTTTCATGAGATTTCAAAGATCCTGGTCATTAGATACATTTATACGATCGAGCAGCTTTTTTTTTTTTTTTAAAAAAAAATTAATTTTGAGCAGCCAAGTGTCCCGCATGAAAAAAATTTCTCCTACCACTTACACCTTAGAATAGAAAAAGATAGTCAGCTTGCATATGTTTCAGCCATATCCCGCTCCATGATTTTGTTTTAAAGCACTTAATATAGAATATAAGATTAAATGCAGCCATGGGCGTCTGAATTTTCAGTCTTTGGCGACGATTTCGCCGCTTTAAAAATTCTGAAAACTAAGGAAATATTAAGCTTTATAAGCAATGATGAAAGGCCTTTCGACATGTGTGAGCGGCCTCCTGGTCGGTCCATATGCTTGGCCAAACAAGAAACTGGATTTAGATTTGTCTCACTCTTCTCCAAGGGCCAAAGTGGGAGCTTTAAGCTTCTTTAGTTGTATTCTAACAGTTTGTGGCTTATGAGCCTGTGTATTATATTGCCGGGCGGGGCCTTTGCTATGGTACTTTCATTATTCATTTTTCAGGCGCTAGTGAAGCCAATGCAGAAATCTTATTTTTTATATATCGAAAATCAATTCATGAAAATATAAAAAATATAAAAACAAGAAATAAAAAAAAAAAACTCTTAATTAGTTTTGACAAATGTTAAGCCAATCATCATTCTCTGCAGAGGTATGTACCGTTCGCATGTAAGCTTATTGTTAGCTGGTGCATGATACTGCCGCCCAAGTTATCCTTACAGAGAGTTCTAAGTCACTACCACTTTGAAACCACCTTCCTAATAGAGAACTTGTCTACTTACACTGAATAACTTTGTATTAGCTAAAGTGGTTTTGTCTCTCCGTTTTTGTTTTTGTTTTTTTGTTTTTTGCTTTCATGTCGGAATTTTGTTTTTAATCATCTGTAGGTCTAAATGATTAAAATACAGATATGTGGATCACAATAATACCTTTGGCAACGTACACTAGGAAATTAGGCCTAGCTCAGTCCTGGAACAATTGAATCAGTCATATTCGCATGTTACCGATTCTATAACATTGAGAAAATTCCCAATTAGTCAAGGGCGAATTTGGGAAAAGTAATCCTTCAATAAGTATATTAGAGATTATCACGAAGTTCGCAGCTCACGGATATCAATAAGATCATAGACCGTAGTTAATATCATTAAGCTATAATCTAATTATGGCAAAGAACTGTCATGAATATGGAGATTTGTAGTCATTTATACACAGTATCTTGAGCTGAAATGATAAACCAAACGACTATTTATAGTTACTGTTGGTGGATGGCTTAGTGACTGAGTTGGTCCAACACATTACGGATACCAAATACCTAATATCACATATGCTATGAGCTAGTCTTCCATAGTACGCATAAATAGGGTAATGAGATTAATTAGGCTGGTCTGACTAATGATTAATGGATCGGAGATCGGGAGCTGATATATCAGCTGGATACAGATTTTTTTTCTGGCTCCGGTCCGACAACAGTTTGGCATTAATTGAAAGTCTGTTTTTTTTTTCTTCGTTCTCCTCGACTTAAAATTTGTCAACTCTCAGAACAAAAAAAAAAAAAAAAAAAAAACCATCCTCCCAATACTTCAAAAGAATATTTTTTTCAACACTGCAGAGACGCGACATAATTACCACCATCAAACTCAAACTAGTATATTCATCAAACAATGCGACAAGGCACGCGTCAAAGCTATCCTAGCCAATCGGCACAAAAACATGCGCCACCTCCACAACAACAAGCACAACCACCACAGGATTCTCAAATGAATCAACATTATCAGCGCAAACCTACTGATCGAAATTTATCAAATCGGATTGCTGAAATTATCCCAGAAGCTAAACAGTATCAGGAACTACAAGAAGCAGAACGGAGACTGGATGCGTCAATTAGTAGAAAACGGTTAGACTTACAAGATTCATTGAATAAAAGTATAAAAAAGACACAAACGTTACGAGTATTTGTATCGAATACAGCAGTTGATCAGCCATGGCAAACAACTACGCAATTAGATGAAACGTCGTTTGATTTTGATACTGGTGCAGTTCCAGTCTGGAATCTTAGAATTGAAGGGAGATTAGTGGATGATGTTCCCGCAGATGCTCCTAATAGACCACGATTTAGTTCTTTTTTCACTAGTATAATTGTCGAATTGGAACAGCCAGAAGATGCTGAGGTCAATCCGGAAAACGGTAGTAATATTATTGAATGGCATGAACCACAACAACCAGGTGCTAATGTAGAGTTTGATGTTTTTGATGTGAAACGAAAGGGTGATAGAAATTTGAAAGCTAAAATTTTATTACAAGTTAAAGAATATCCTGATAAATTTAAATTATCTCCGCAGTTGGCAAAAGTACTAGCAATTGATGAAGATTCAAAGGAAGCAGTTATAATTGCGTTATGGCAATATATCAAATTCCATAAATTACAAGATGCCGACGAGAAACGGACTATTAAATGCGATAGTGCTTTAAAAGAATTATTTAATGATGCAGAACAACTAACATTCTCACAAATCATGAGTCAAATTGATAAACATTTGATAAAACGAGAGCCTATTCAAATCGATTATGAAATTAAAGTCGATGTTGCTAACACCATGGGCAGTTGTATTTATGATATTGAATTGGAAAGTGATGATCCTATTCGAACAGAGATGGCCAAAGTTTTGGAAAATTGGTATTCGAACCAAGCCGAAATCATGGGAATTGATGATCAAATTGCCCTGACTGTAGAATCTTTAAATGCATCAAGATTGAAACGAGACTTTTTCCAAGCTATGGCTGATGATCCAAGTGAGTTTATTAACAAATGGGTCGCATCGCAGTCTCGTGATTTGAAACTGATTTCAAGCATTAAGGGCTTTAATGAAGAAGAGGTTCGAAAAGCATCGTTTTATGATGATGAGTTGATTGGACAAACATTACCTTACTTTTTGGCACGATCCCGACAAAAATAGGTGTGTTTTTATAGAATACTTTATGTTTATCATTATTTATATAGAAAAGAGCAAATTAATCATTTTGTATTAGCAGGTGTAAATCTTTGTAGATATATGCTTAGTTAGCATATGCGGGTGCCCTCCCCGAGCACGATCATTGTCCTGTATATATAGCCGTACCTTTTTTATACCTGGAATACAAAAATACTGGCTGGAAATGGAAGGCGAAGGTGGAGCGCTATCGGAGAGTTACAGGCCTTAGCAGAGTGAGGTTTTTATAGGCCATTGAATTTTTTTACGTTTATAAGTTTTTGTGCCACCACCTCTTTTAATTAAGCTTTAAAATCATTCAACGCATATCGGTCATGACTAATTTCGTACACCATTTAAACTTTTTCCAATTTGTTTTTTTGACTTTCACAATTTTTTGTTCAATCAATCCTACCAAATGTCTAGTGAACAGTATTTTTCTACCAGATCATCCAATCAGTCTTTGAGTTTTGAAGATGCAGTGATTAAAGGACTAGCTAACGACGGTGGGCTGTATATTCCAAGAGCTATTCCACAAGTCAGCGCAGACACCCTGTCTTCCTGGAAGGATTTATCGTTCGTTGATTTGGCTACTGAAGTTTTGTCATTATACATTTCACAAGATGAAATCCCAAGAACAGATTTAAAGGATTTAGCGGCAAAAAGTTATTCTACTTTCAGAGCTGATGATGTTACGCCAGTTCATACTTTAAATCAAGATAAGAACTTGTACTTGTTGGAGTTATTCCATGGTCCGACTTATGCATTTAAGGACGTTGCTTTACAATTTGTTGGTAACTTATTCGAATATTTCCTAACAAGAAGAAACCAAGGTAAAGATGAGCATGCGGCAGATCGTGATATTGTTACAGTTATTGGTGCCACCAGTGGTGATACCGGTTCTGCTGCTATCTATGGGCTGAGAAACAAAAAAGATGTTTCTGTCTATATTTTGTACCCAACTGGTCGAGTTTCTCCAATCCAAGAAGCACAAATGACAACTGTGTTGGATAAAAATGTTCATACTGTCTCTGTTAGGGGCACCTTTGATGATTGCCAAGATTTAGTTAAACAAGCATTTGCTGATAAAGAATTCAATGAGAAATATCATGTCGGTGCAGTCAATTCCATTAACTGGTCAAGAATTTTGGCCCAGATGACTTACTATTTCTACTCTTACTTTCAATTAGTTAAAAAAACTGGTGCTAATCAACCAAAGGTTAAATTTGTTGTCCCATCTGGTAACTTTGGTGATATTTTGGCTGGATTTTATGCTAAAAAGATGGGTCTGCCGTGTGAATTAGTTATCGCTACCAACTCAAATGATATTTTGCACAGATTCTTCCAAAATGGCTCTTATGCCAAAAACTTTGATGATAAAAACGGCAAGCCAATGGTTCATGCTACTTTATCGCCAGCTATGGATATCTTAGTTTCAAGTAACTTTGAACGATTCTTGTGGCATGCTGCCCGAGAATCAGTTGCTGAAAGTGATGAAGCTGCCGGCCAATTGATTCAAAAATGGATGAATGAGTTAAAGAAGGAAGGATCTTTCGCTGTTCCAAAGGAAACTTTTGAATTAGCCAAGAAGTATTATTCAAGTGAACGAACCACTGATGAAGAAACGACCGAAACTATCAATAAAGTTTATACCGAAATTTGTCCAAAATACATTTTGGATCCTCATTCGGCTGTTGCAGTCCATGTCGCTTTGCAACGAATTGAACAAGATCCAAATGCCAACTACATTGCCTTGTCAACTGCTCATCCAGCTAAATTCGCGGATGCTGTTGATTTGGCTTTGAAGAATGAACCAGGTTTTGATTTTGAGAATGACGTCTTACCACAACAATTCAAGGATTTCTCGACTATGGAAAAAAAGAACCTGTACGCTACTCAACCAACTATTGAAGTCATCAAAGATATCATCGTCAAAACTTTTGAAGCTTAGTTCTATAAATAAAAGTAGTTTTCTAAATTTATTGTAATATACTAATCAAATTTATCATTAATGTTTTACATTCTCTTTGAATTATAATCTGGCTATAAATTAAAATCCAAATAACCTCTATATATAGTCAGTTAAAAAAGAAAAATAAGTAAGGCAGATTCCGCAGGGAAAAAAAAATAAAATAAAATTTGTGAGTAAGAAACCAATTATTTGATCATAGTCATCTAAAAAATAATATGGAATTGGTCGATGGCGGGTTCGAACCGCCGATCCTCGCGTTAACTAGTACAAGTTTATAACTTGTGCGAAGAGTTGTTATTAGCACGATGCCTTAACCAACTGGGCCAATCGACCGAATCCTTTTTTTGTAAGAATTCCTAATAGTATCTTCAGAATGTCAAGGCTTCTTGATATATTAGTAATACAAAAGAATAGTTTCTGTGTCTTTAACAAGATAATAGAGAAAATATAGAAAAAGAAGTAGTTAATTCATTACAAGAAATTACAGGAAATTACATGGCCTTTTATACTTCGAATTATCGGCGAACCCGGCTTTGTG
>JAJLUN010000312.1:0-13524 GCA_030564365.1 Blastobotrys arbuscula | reverse complement strand
CTTTGAATCCTCCTTTTGGATAGAACAATGGTTCTTTTTCTATTTCTCCTCTTTTTATATGAATGTGATTATGATGAATACTATTTGGGGTTCAAAATGGTATCAAACTCGATTTCCACCATTTTTATCATGTTTTTTATTATATTTTTATTATATTTTGAAAATAATCGATGGACTATAAATATCCATCGATTTCCTATTTAATTTTTATATCTTTTTTAAGTAAGCATTTAGATTATTAACAAAAGGTTTATTAAGCTTTTAACGACAAATCTTTCCATTTTTGCAATCCTTCTATTAAACAATCTTCGACTTGTTTATAGTTTCCTGTTTTATTACGACAACTACTTTTTATCCATTAACGATTATCTGCACATAGTGCATTATTTAAATTCAATGTCCAATTTCAATCAGTAAGTTGATAACATTTAATGATACAATAAATCCAAAGATAATGAACGTTTAATATTCCATAATATTGATTAAATCAAATGACATTAACTATTCACGGTTAAGCTAGTTTTTTAGTTTAGGTTTTCTAAACGTGATAGCCAAAGATCGGGTTCTCCCAATCTGGCCGCTATCATATACAAAATAATGCGGCTCATATCGTAATTGTCAGATGTACGTATGTTTTTGTAAATTTCCACACTATTTAGAAATACTACATTTTGATTAAAACAATCATGCCCGTATTAACATGTCTTTTGACCACCAGTCGATTGGGAATAGCGCCCAGATTCCTGTCTTAAGCTGTTGCAATCTTTGAATTGAATACAATATTCTGTCCCAAATAACTGCCTATGAATATAATAATTAAATTGAGATATTCTCCTGTTAATGCATGCTAACCATAGAGTGCTCTCTAAATCGCTACAAAACGCATCTTGGTTATGTTAAAAACGCGTTCAAAGTTGCCGAGTTTCTTCCTCCGGGGTTCGAACCTTCGCTAGTCCTAGCCATGCTTAAATTGATATTTTTTGTGCCATAGTCTATGCTCCCAACACAGAAAGATTTTGAATAAAAAATATAATTAACTTTTTGTTTTCTCTCCCATCAACACACTTTAATAATAAGTTATCACGAGTCTTAGTTCGGCTGATTGATTCTTTTCGTCACTTTATTTCCTTTTTTTTTCTTTTTTGGATACGCCTGCTTATTCTAATTTAATTATTGCTTTTCTGATTTCAATAAAAACATATTTGTTAGATTTGATTTTTATTAAATTTTTTTCTTTTTAACCAGTTTGATTTAAAAGCGTGATTATTTACAAATTAAAACTTTACTAAAAATAATCCTGTGTCAATATGTCTGATGTTGACCCTTTAGCTGTTTCTGAAATTGCATTAACTGAGCTCGAATATCTTTTTTCTCGAAACAGCGAATTCCGAATTTTGATCTGTAAACTTTGTAAACATGCCGTTTTGCCAAAAAATGTTAAAGACCATGTTAGAGGGAGACATAACTTAGTGCACAGCTCGGTCATTAAACGGATGCATGCACTAGTTCAAACTTGGGATTTTCCTGATAATTATGATGATATTTCGCAACCGCACCGTGTAACACCAATTCAGTATTTGGAGCTGCGCCATGGTGCATATGCATGTACTGAATGCGAATTTTGTTGTACAGCAGATAGAACTATGGCTGCCCATTGTAAATCAAAACACGATTGGGTCAATCCTAACGGAACAGAGGCTAGAAGCGGCACTGCAACTAATGTACCAACACCACTGCCATGGAGACAAAATGCTACAGTTCAAAGATTATTTAAAAGTGGTCCAAAACAGTCTTGGTTTGAAGTTATGGAACCAGAGCTGGAGGATCTTGGGTTACCAATACCATCTTGGGAAGTTATGCGACAGCAGTTAACTGATTGTCGACGTGAAAATATTCGTTTGTCCCGATTACCAGCCGCCAACCCTTTGTCAGTTCGTGAAGTGTCTCCTTGGTTAGAAAGAACTGGTTGGCTAACTCATTTCAAAGGCCTTTCTTGGTCTGAATTGAAATTATTTCTACAAAAGCCAAACGATGGTGTAGGTCTAACGATTTGGAATACTGTTGCAGAAGTTATTAGTATTAGCAACGAAGCTGTTGTTGCAAACGAAGGCAATACTATGTTGTTTACAGCGATGCAGGTCCATAAAGATGTCGAAAGCTCTCAACCACTCAAATCATATACGGATAACAAAACTTTGTCAAAATTCACTGATGCGTGGTGTAAAATTGTGATGTTTTTCTGGCATTACAAATCAGTTGAAAAGCAAAAAAGGCCCAAGTTTAAATTTCTTGCCTCTCAAATAGCGGCATGGACTTCTTTTGAAAATCTTGCTAGAACGAGACATGAAAATGAAAATGGTGAAGATTATGGTAGTAGTAATAAAAATATGACGCCATTACATCAAGCTGCATTGGAATTTTGCATCTCATTGCTTGATGATCGAGAGTTTGAAAGCCCTTTTGATTGTGCCATGGTTGTTGCAATTGGAGTGTTTGGTGCCACTGAAAATGGCTGGCACACTTCTCAAAGCTATACACTATATCTGTCTGGTTGGATCAAAATTGCAAGAATGATGCTAGTCAAAAAAGTCGATTTACTATCAGCTGCAGCCAACAGTAATATGGAAGGCGATAGTGATAATGGTAGTGATGATAATATCAGCAGTGATGAAGATGAATATCCAGTTCGAACGCATCCCGAAGAAATGCGTACAAAATCCAAAACTGATTTCATGGAAGAGATGGTAAAGGAATTTATAGTTATCGGTACGCAAAGCCCAGTCGAGTACATGGCTGAACTCATGTCATACGGAAAAAGTATTAATATGGATACTACAACGGAAGGGGATCTTTTTTGAAAAGGGGGTATGTTTCGTACGATAGACTAAACTTCACCGTAAGCTACTAGCACTACACCCGAGTGAACTTTTATTTGGTCACGATAAGCCCACAGACGGAAGATTAATGGCAGACTGTGGTTTTGATCCGTTAATGAATAGCATTAATGAATGTATAGCTTTTGAGTAACGTTACCAATTGAAATCCCGGCTCTTATCACAAAAATTTGCTCTATCGTATTTCAGTCATGTTTCTTTATTTCGACGGTTATCGTTGTTGTCGGTGCATCTTAGAGCGGGGCGACCGGCACGTGAAACCGAGATTATGACGCTCCGCCATATCAATGGTACGCAAGGGCTCGGTCGTGGTATTTTTATAGATGATGGTCGGTTCTGCTTGTTACTAAATACCATCGAGGCTATCATGCTAGTTTAAAACCCAAGACTGTGCAATTTTTTTTTGCTAAGAGAAACGCCCAGAGTCTTCCTACTTTTGTGGTTGGTGCGACCGTTTGAAGAATATTTGGTGTCCGAAGGGCAAATATTTCCAGATGAACTATTTTCACACAAAAAATATATGTTTGGTTTGAATGTCAATGAATTGCGACTCGCGTTCTATTTTAAAGGAACTACTAGCCTCAACAGGCTACGTTCCGGAACTGCTAAGAACTATATGCAAGCTAGTCCAATAATCCAGATAATTTTGCCGAATGGTTGAGGTAAAAGTAGTTGGGAATTAGAGGTTGTCTAGTGCTTTGAGCACGCGATAGTTAGGAAACACAATTGCCTTTAAAATTTTAATTTTTTTTATTTGTGTGTTCTTTTCTTCTTCTTCACTTGTTTTCGATTATACAATCTTTACTACTAAGAATAACTTTGGTTATCAATTAAACTACTCACTCTGTCTAAGATCAGACTCTAATAACATTTTAGCTCGTACTATTTAGATTTCAACTAAAGTCTGTTTATGATACCAGCATTTCATGTGAGGGCCGCTGTGGTATTTGATGTCACGTTCTGCTAAACCGTCAAAATTCTTTCAGGCCTGTTTTGGGTATAGTGAAACTAAAGTGATAAAGATGAAGTTCAAGTTCAAGTATATTGGGATGAACCTTGCAGAAGGTTTGCACTTGGAAAATGTTTAGACGGGGTGGAAAATGTCAAATGCGGGGTGGATGAAGCAAGGTGCGATTTATACTCAAATGAAACTGTTATTGATGATTGTCAGAATCAAAACACCGAGGCTGATATGTTGATAAATTCGAGACGACAATAATCTCTTGCCGCAGGACGCCAATCGCAAGAGGACGAGTGTTAGACGCCGACGTTTGACAGATACAATAAAGAGGCGAAAACAAAATATGTTAAGTGGACTGACTAATTGTATAACAATTAATCAGACACTAATAATGAGAAAGTGGACCGATTAATTGCTATACAATTAATCAGTTACTAAGAGTGTATATAAAAAAGGGATTTTCTCTATATAATAGAAAAACAACTTAACTGAATATAACATAATTTAAAGGTTTAATAACAAGAACGCTATTGATAGAGAGATTGACCAAGCTTTATTGGGACAGCACATGGTGGCAAGTAGAAAACGTGAACTAGCAGCGATAAAAAATTGTCCAGACAGCAATTTTGGACTGCTTTGGCTACTGGGCTAAAGGATGGTATAGTGGATAAAAGTTAAATTAATTACGTGGTAATATTCTACATATGAAAGGACTGCAATATTCCATAAATTTAGTAAAACAATCAAGGAAATATTTCCTTAAAAGCGTATTCTATTTTCTCACTGAAACGTCAGAATGTCTAATTCGGGACAGACTCAATTGTCTACTTCAGGTGCAGGGCAAGATGCATTGTAGCAAGGGTACAGTTAGTTTTAAAAAAGAGCTTTAAGAGGTAATAATGTTTGATATTTTTTACGGTAAGAAAATCTCGATTTATTATTATTATTATTATTATTTTGAAAGTATTTAATTGAAGTAAAAAAAAATAGTATATAAATAATTGAAAAAAGTGGTTATTGCATAATGAAATTATATATATATTAAATAAAAAATTCAGTTGGGAGAAGTATTAGAAAAATTAAATTTGTATGTTAGAGAAGAGAAGTTAAAGCGAGTAGTCAAAGAATTGAATTTTATACGCAATAACCAGTGAAAAAAAGATAAATATATAGGTATAGAAATTAAACTGCGGGAATTGAGTATTTATTTTTAAACATAAAGACAAATTAAAAGCAAGATTTGGTAGGAAGATTTGTTTTTAAATTGAAAAAGTATGAAAACATTGCACAGTGAAGAATGAAACTTATTTAAAAAAGGTCTGACTGTCGAGTAGGAATAACGCCTAAATTCCAGCATTTAAGCAGTGGCGATTCTTAAATTCCGCTTTTTTTTCGACTTCAAATTAATGATTCAAAATACTCAGACCGAAATTCCCTAGGAGAAATACTGCCCGAGAACTGCTCGTAAATCATTTCGAAATACTGCCTTTGACTTTTGTTGTTGTTGGCTTCACGTGATTAACATCACATGAAGGTTTATTGCATCGCGACAATATTGAAAACATACAGAAACATCAAGTTAGTGGTTGTTTTACATCAATGATCTAATGATGATTATGAGTTATTTACATTAATGATCTAATGATGATTAATGAGTTATTCTATGAATATTTATCTTATTCAGTTGTTCTGAATAAAGTATAAATATGGGTTTATTTTATCATATAATTTTTATTCTATATCTACTTTTTAATATATCTTTTATTATTATACTTTTAAAGAAGGTCACTCTATTATTATTAAAATCTAACAGTTGTTACAAGATGTAAATAGTAGATTTTTTTTTTTTTTTTTTCTTTCTTTTTGTCTTTTTATCGTTTTTGTGTCTTTTGTTTTTTTTGTTTTTTAATCATATTAATAATAAAAAATGATATAATAAAATCCCAATTAATACCGGTCCTTACCCTGGTATCGGTTATCCTCCTCGATAAATTCCATCATTGCTGTCATCCCCTTCTTACTATTCAATATGTTGGCTTTTGAGTACTAATATACTCAATGATTTGGTTTAACCTCCATTATTCTATGGATAATTAGAATATTCTACAATGTTCTAGTATCTTGTTATATTGATTACTAATGATTACTAATGATGGTAATTATTAGTAATGTTTGCTCTATGATAGTTGGGTAGTTTTGCATATAAATATCCATCTATTTCTTCATTTTATATTATATAAAGTGTGATTTTGATGGAAAAGAAGCTCTAAAATGATCTTGCGTAGATTTGGCCGTTGCGGTGTTAAACCTGATAGCGTTGCTAAACCCAATAGCGGTGTTAAACCCAATAGCGTTCATTTTTTTCTCTAAAGCCTCCACAATTGCTGGAACCGTTCGTAATGGTGCAATTTTTGCATTTCATACTAATTGGAAAGATGGATTGTTGTATTTTTGACCAACTTATATTCAATCAATAGTGTTACACTTTGTTAGAATCCAATACAATAGTGTGCTTAATTTCATTGTTTTTGAAATCAGCCGTAATTTTTTCCGCTGCGGCGCTAACATTTCTTACAATAGTGATATACTTACACAATTTTTTTTTTTTATCTCTTCTTTATTACTATTAATAATACTAAAAAACTATTTCAATACTTAAAAAATATAAAATAACCAAAAATAACAAAATAATTTAATAACCACTAAAAATAATAATAAATCATAAGTTTGAGAATAGAGGAAAAATCAGAAGACGAAAAGCCCCCTAATTAGGGCTTATGGTAAAAACTACAATCAACCTGGATCAAGCTGTTGCAGCCCCGCTACTCGAACATAACTATAACGCTCATAAAATAGACGGTAAGCCAAACTTCTGGACTCGGAGAGTCGTTTGCGGAGAAACATGATCATGATGTCAATGTCATCACTTGGATTGGTGGTTTCAATAGAAAATCGATAGGCTTTTTTTAATTCTAAAGCAACCTCAATGAATCTTGGATAAGATTGTTGAATTTTTTCTGGATATCGAACAGAAGTAGCAAAACTATACTCTTCTTCAAAATAATTGGACCAGAGGAATTTGAGAACTCTGCATTCAAGTATATGACTAATACCATCAGGCTGTTCCCGGCATAGTGAGCATTTGGATTCTCGATAAGTCGCATGGTAGTTATTTGGCCTTTCAAAAAATTTACCATAGGGTTTGGGAACACCTTTTTTTTTTTTTCAATTTCCATAATATATTAAAATACTATATCTTTATTACAATAGTGATATACTTACAAGAGTGTGTTGGTTTTACGAAATACCAGTTTTAATCAGGAGCGGGTTCTGGCTGTCGTTGCTCCATCCGTCGATGAAACAACTTATAATTATCAAACTTCGATTTTGAAATGCAGATTTGACTGGCAAACTGCCTCATAATTTCAATATCGCTCCATGGATCTTCACATTCAATATGAAAACGGTATGCATACACTAGTTCTTGGATAACTAATGCAAGTCCCGCAATCATTTCAGCTTTTGGCATGTTATTGGTGTAAACGATTTCACTGATAAATTCTACTTGAAAGACATGACGGTATAAATCTCTGGTAATAGCACATTTGGTAAAATTGTGGGTCTGAGAATCGGTTTCTTTTCGGCATAGAACACAGCATGTACCGCGGTACACAACATTTAATGCGTTTTGCCAAAATTCTTCTCCCCAATGACCCCGACAACCTTGACGATGTAGCAGAAAAAATGAAGGGCCTCCGCCGCACGCGGCGCGCTGGCTCGGATTGGTTGGAGCTTCCGCCAGAAAGCTTGATGTGGTTTTCCATCTCGCCCTCAGCAAGCTTTCCACCTAATAATGGGATCCTGGTGTTATGCTTGAGCCCATGCCTATTATAACACCCCTTGAAAGTATCATCCATCATCGGTTTGGTCAAATCATCTTTGTCGCAAAAGCCTTCAAAAGTGATTTTTGCTAATGGATTAAAGATATCATTTGGCCCCTTTAACAATCGGTAATTTGCGGATTCCCGTCTCTTGGTATAACCAATTCGTGGGTCAATAAGTTTTTGGATTCTAGATGGCACCGCCACTAGATCGTGGAAAAATCGCAGGGCCTTACGCAATGAATATGGTAAACACCGATCCAATACCTCTTTCAATTTGTTCTCCCATGCAACTAACCCCTCCATAAAACCATAGTGCAAGACCGGAAACAAATTTGGTGCTTAGCTAGATACTCATTTGCAGCTTGTCGTAGTAGTAATGTACGTGGATCATTGTACCATTTGAGAAACTCATACGTGGATCATTGTACCATTTGAGAAACTCATACGTGGATCATTGTACCATTTGAGAAACTCATACCCTCGTGGAATATCAAGTCGCCCAGCCTTCAGTCCATAATCCTGGATGTTTGCACATACAAATGTTCTACTGAACGATGGTGTTGTTAATAGTGTAAAAATTCTTTTGGCCAAAGTACCATTGCCACACGTTTCCAACTTCATCAAACCAAAACCACCCCCTTTGACTGGCGCATACAACATGTCAATTTGTACTGGTAGTTTGCCATTGTATTCTCCTTTCCTATTCGTTCAATAATAGAGTTGTCAATATCTTTAGCCAAATCTCGATTTAGCGGCATGTATTGTGCTGAATATACCACTTTAGATAGCACGAAAACATTGATCGCCCAGCATTTCCCCACCAAAGGTAGCATATATAGTTTCAAGAAATTCAGCCTTTTTATCATCTGTCGATACAAACCATCCCACTCTACAACCAAAACTTTCATCAATGGTGCCCCATACCCCATCATAACACCCAGATATTTGAACGTATCCTTAGATAAATCAACTAGTGGCATCGCTGCTAATGTTTGACCCAGATTTTGTTCATCAGATTGCACTTTTGCACTACTTGGCAATATGCTCATATCCACTGATATCCTTTCTGGTTTTCTCAATAGAATAAATTTTGATTTTTTTGTATTCAATTTGATACCACTAGCTTGACCAAACCTATAAATCTATAGCACAGCTTGGGCCAAATCTTTTTGATCCTGAGCCATGATGACGACGTCATCCGCAAATGCCATTGCCTTCAAATTCATTACCAAATCGATGTTGGAGCTTGGTGGCACATCTTTCAATATGGGTGTGTTATCCAGATAAGTGCTAGGTATACGGAATCCCTGCAAATACCGTCGTGGTGCGTTCATTAATAGCTCTTCAACAAAATTATAGATCACCGGCGATGCTGGGTTACCCTGCGGTAATCCAACATTTGTTCTAAATTCATCACCAGTATAATTATTGATATTTCTACCAGGTATAAAACTAGTTTGATTTGGATTGATTGCAAAAGGTGCTGCTTCCAATAATCTATTGGCTAGCACAATTGACATTACCTTAGCATCTGTTTCCATGATTTGTAGCCATCGGATGTCATCAATATTTGGTTTCCTGCCTCCCTTCTTTGGTATCCCAAGTAGTAATGTTTCTTGCCGACGTTTCGAAAATTGTCGAGTATCGATAGCTTCGTTCAATGCGTCCGTTATTAGCGGGACGAATGTTTTTTTATGGGCTTTATAGTATTCAGCAGTTAGGCCATCGCCACCTGAAACTTTATCATTAGCTAGTCGTCGTATCGCTTGCTCCACCTCCTCATTTGGCACTTTTCGATCCATAGCCATCGCGGCCTTACTAGGAACTTTTGCATAATTAGGTACACATCTTATTAGCGCGTCTACTACTTCTTGATCAATCGCTGGTGCATTACCATAAAGTTCCTTTACATGTGCTGTTGCGGCTCGTATTAGTTTATTGGGGGTCTCACTCGTGACAATTTTGTTGTTAAAATCAATTTGCTCAACATATTGTCGCGGTGGAGAAATATCTGTAGCAAGTCTAGTTGACGCTTCTTTATATGCTGCCGCTTGGGGAGGGAAACATTTCTTTACACGGTTAAAAAACTTTGCTCGATCGGCTTTCTCAGGTTCAGCGCGCAAGCACCATGCTTGAATCTGGGCACCCAATTGGGCCGACGACCGAATAGCTTCCCGCACAGCTTCCAACCGCACCGCCGCAGATGAAACCTCCTTTATTTTTAGCTCAGTCTCGCTAATACGTTCTTTTATCGAACTTTTGAACCAATCTTCTTTTAATAATGAGTTATTGGCAATAAATCGCCTTCTACCCATTTTAAATTGGTTGATATGGATCGAGACCTTGATAATTCGGTGTGTGTCCGGTCCCACTGTCTCGCTATGGTTCATTTCGGTAATCTTTGTAAACGCAGCCTGATTAGCCCACGCTTAATCCAATCTACGCCTTATCGCATCGCGGTTATGTGGCCTATTAGTATATGTCAATTCCCGATTTTCCTTTCCCACATTAGTGTGTACCCCTGATGTAAAAATATCATGTAGCATTGTTTTATTAATATGCTCATTAAATTTTCTATTATTTAGAGGTAGCGCATTAATATCAGGGTTGTTTTGATCGAGCGTCGCAGATAAAATGGCATTAAAGTCGCCAATCATGATCGTTGGTATTGGATTTTCATTATCGATCGAATTAGTTACTTGATTGCAAAGCCCTTCCCAAAATGTGTCATCCCTATTTACTGGCGCATAAACCCCAATAATTCTCCATTCTTCGCCCCATATTAATACATTTGCGTCCACCACTCTTTTATATGTATCCAAGTCCTTCATATCCAGGTCTTTTTCATCAAGATGGTAATAATAGTTATATTTTTTAATTTCAATTGGAATTAGAGATTTTGTTTTGCAGATTAAGAGGACCCTAGTTAAATGATCGAACGCAACATCTATATCCGGGACCTGTGCTAGTTTGTCCCGGAAGCTTGTAAAAGTTGCGTTGTCGATCGCCTTATTGGATTGTGAGACCACAAAGATGTGTGATTTTGATTCTGATATTTGTTTGATGATGTGATTAAAATTGCCCCCCACATTGAGGTGCTCAATTTTTACTTTTGTTCCAGTCATTTTAAATAAAATTGGTTTATTTAATATATGATTGATAAACTTATAACTCCACTTCGTCCTCTACATTTTGTTTAGTAGAGTCCGATCCTGGAGCATTTTCATTATCATCATCAATGATAGCTTCTGTTGGTGCTGGAGTAGTATACATTTCTTTTTCATGTGTGTGGGTCGTTTCTCTATCATCATCTTTTTCCATCTCTGTATCTGCATCTGCTTGCCCTGTATCCCCATCATTTTCAACGTCAGGGCCTAGGTTGGCACCATTCAACGTGTCCTGTCTATACAGTCTAGCCGCTGAGTGACCAATCCCGATCCTCTCAAAATTTTCTGATATACCCGTAGCTTCCCCATCATTATCCACAACTTGCGTGGAGTTTCTGGCTAATATCTCATCAACCCCTGTGGACTTTTCATCATTTTGTCCCCCTTCAAAATCTTGCATGGATGCTTGTCGTCTAAGACCACGTTTTGGTAATGGTTGCTTTTTCGTAACCGATGCCATACTGACACTTCGTTTGTGCACTTTTGGTGTATTAATTGATTCAGATTGTGATGTAGATCTAATTGCAGCATTCTTTTTTGGTGATACAGTTTTTGGGGTTTTTCTTGTGGTGGTTAAGGATCGGGTTTTTTTCGGGGTGGCTGGCGCATTCGCTGGTTTAATTATGGTAGCCTGTCGATCATCGCCAGGATAATGATCAGCTTTTGTAAATCCCTGATCTTCGATACATACAACTTGCTTAGCAATTTGACTCAATTCTGAGGGCATAGTAGTTTTATCCCCAAAACGATTGGTGATTTCCTCCTCTACCTTATTTGCGATACCGTCCATACCGTTGGCATTCAATACGAAATCTTCTTCGGTGTTCATCAATTCTGGCTGTTCATCAGTATTGGCATCGTTTGGTTTCTGGTGGTCATTATCCGTTTCCCCTTCTTTTGGATCTGGCTCAAGACCTTGATCTGCCATTTCTTCATCATCATCATCGTCCTCATCAATCTGCAATACGGCGAAGGTGTTTCCGCTTGATTTGCCAGTTTTGTTTGTATTTTCATCCTGGCTATCTTGCTTTTTCTTTGACTTGTTTCGATTAACAATAGTGAACCCATCCTCGTCATTTTTTGATCTTTTTGCATTAGCGTGTTCAGAGTTACTACCCGGGTTTTGATTCATGTTACCAGCACCCTTATTTTTTCGGATAACTGGGCATGTTTCTGGAACCTGGGGGTTGCTTTTGTGAGCTCAAGATCGGCAGTGATTGCAGGGTGGGGCAGCTTGACATTGAAACCTTCTGTGGCTACCTGATTGGCAGTAGATACAGTAAGTCTCTCTTGGGTCAATAACAGTAGTAATTGTGAACGGGCGATCGGCAAAACGCTCAAAATCACTTGGCACTATTGCATGAACCAAATGGGATGTATTATCTCGGGAGAATACAAGCTTAGTACCATCACTAGCAACATGTATATCTGACGGGTTGAAACTGCTGGATTTGACGATCGCGGCCTTGTTTTTACCAAAAAAGTCTTCGATTTCTTTTGGAGCTACATTGTGTACTCCCTGTTCTTCGCTGGCTCCATATACCACAAACGTTGCCATCCGTTGATTACCAGTAGGGTTATCACCCATTGGGAAATGAGATACACTGATTTCCTGATCATTCATTTTGACCAGTTTTGGCATTTCGAAATATTTTTCAAAACATTTCTTAGTAATCCGATCAGTTCTAAAAGATAAGAAGCCATTATGCAACCCAGATGGTTCCACATTAATTCTCCCCTTCAAAGATTGGATCTGTTCAGCTTCAACGTCCTTACCCATGAACGATAACTGTTCGATCTCCAACTCAATTTTTTGGCCAATATTTTCTTTTTCGATAATCTGTTCATGGATCTTAATAGCAAATTCCTTAATTGTTTTTTCGTCAGCATTCAATACAAAATTTCCCACATACAACGTGAAAATTTCTTCTTGTGGCCGAGTTTTTCGGCTCGCACCGACCGAAATAGATAGTTCAGCTTGGCTTTTTTGAGCATAGATAGGCCGAACCTTAGATTGCAAAGTAATTGGATCAATTTTAGTAATTTCTGATTCAGCTGGTGGAATTAGTTTAGCCAATGTTGGTAGGGCTACCCTATTCCGCAAGGCTGCGTTGGCTGAAACAGGAGTGGTTGAGTTTATTTCAGATGGTGCGGCGCTAGATCTTGTGGCGATCAAAGTGGCAGGTCTTGGCTGGTGCCAAACTGACTTAGCCAATTCGTTCTCGTTGTTATCTACTGGTGGTACTGCAGGAGCTTCAGTTGATAAGCCTCCTTTCAAAATCGATTGAGATCGTCCGATAATTTCTTGGCTTTGTTTGGTTTCAGCTTCTCTTGGTTGTTTTTGGCCAGTTTCTTTTTCGATGTTCCTTTCACTTGGTAATCGATTTCCATCAGACGGGTACTTAAAGGAGGTGTTATGCCCCATATTACCCGAGCTTGCGAAGGGATCCCGAGCAGGGGAATTGATACCTTCAGTGTTAGCAGGGAAATTGATACCTTCAGTGTTAGCAGGGAAATTGATACCTTCAGTGCTAGACCCATATACATGGGACTTGCTTAATTCATGATCGACATTTTCAGTAATTTGGCCGCCAATTGGGGTTTCCATTACATTTTCA
>JAJLUN010000311.1:0-13650 GCA_030564365.1 Blastobotrys arbuscula | reverse complement strand
ACCACCAAAAAAAAAAAAAAAAATATTCGTTACAAAACTGTGAGCACTATTGCAGGACTATACTGCAAAAAAAACCTATTAAATTTACCAACAAAAACAATCTATTAATTTCATAACATTCATATTTTCAATAACTCCTAATTTAGTAATTTTTATGCTCCTTCTGAACCCTGAGTGTTTTCCAAATGGGCATTAACAACCTTCAACCCTTGGTCCTTGTTTTCATGCATCGTTCTAGCCAAACTAACATGTTGAGCCGACATTTCATTGAAATGTTTTTCAGCATCTTTAGCCCACCAGCTTTTAGTTTCAAACAACAAATCAATTTCTTCCAAAGTTCGCTGGCAAGTTTCAGGGTAAAAGAAATAAATCATGGCAAGACTGCCAAAGTTGACAGCGCCAAAAATATATAAAGTTTTTTCTTCAATTGCGTCGAACATCACTGGGTTTAATAACATTAACCACCCATTACCAATAGACCAACCAACAACCCCCCATGCAGCACCTTTGGAACGAACCTTGATTGGGAAAATTTCATTTTGATACAACCATGGTAACATTAACCAAGCTGAACCGAAGATTGCAGTATAAATGAACACAAATGCAGCACTGGCAGAACCATAGTTTGAATTACCAGTATTTTTGGCCACTCTACTAAAGGCACCACATAAAAATAAACTAATACCTTGACCAATTGACCCCCAATAAGCATTTTTTCTTCTACCAAACCGATCAATGGTTAAAATTGGGATTAAGGTAGCCAAGCAATAAAACACATTGTTTAACCCAGATAGCCAGCCACTTTTGTTAGAATCGAATCCGGCTTGTTTGAAAATGATGGGTTGATAAACAGTAATTGATGCAATCCCCACCCATTCTTGAATGATTTGAAACCATAATGCCAATTGGACTCGTCTTGACATGTGCCATTTACCATATGATTTAAGAGCCATGGAGAAAAAGGAAGGATCTAAATTTTTATTTGTTTCTTCTTCCATAACATTGGCTTTAATATCTTCAAATTCTGCAATCGCCTCAGTTTCTCCTCTTAATTGTTCCAAAACATGTTTCGCTTCATCAAATCGTTTCTTTTGTACCAAAAATCTTGGGCTTTCTGGTAAAAATGATACCATCAAGACCAATGGGATTAAAGGAACCAATTGGAATGCTACTACGAACCGCCATTGGAATTGAGAATTGCCTTGATCAATATAAGATAATCCAAAATTCAACCAATAAGCCACGACAACACCAGCAATATTGGCAAAGAAATTAATGGCAATAGCAACCCCTCGTACTGTATAATCATTGGTTTCCACAGACCATACTGGGATCGCGACGTTTAAAAACCCTGTACCGATACCGTTAATTACTCGCGCACATAACATCCATGCCGCGTTTTGAGCTGAGGTTTGTAATGCACATCCAATCAAAACCCAAACGCAACCAATTCTAACGGCTTTAATACGGCCCATTTTATCACTAACATAACCGCACATAACCGCCCCCAATAAAGTACCTAGATAATAAATAGCCACAATGCCACCTTCTTTTGTAGGGTTGGTGACTTTGACGTCCCAAAACTTGTAATCTTTTGTTGGTGGGATCCCATAGCCAAACCCCATGGTTTCAACATAGTTTGCGGAACCATTAACACCACCCATTAACCCTTGGTCGTAACCAAAGAAGAAAATACTCATACAACAGGTGATGTTGATGGCCGCGATCAGGCTTTTCCCTTTTAGCTGAGGAAAACCAATCATTTTTTTTTTTATATATATATGAACGATGCTGGTTTGTTAGTATTGAAATAGAACAATGGATAATAATAATTGTTGCGGATTTGTCGTAATATTTATACGTATTATTATTTCTAGTTTTTTTTTTTTTTTGTTTTTTTTTTTCATATGTGTGTTCTGAATGATCTAAAACAAGTCATAAAAACAACTATAAACGTTAAAGTGTATCCGTTAAGACTTACTAGATTGTTCTTAGATTTATTGGGGCCTATTATTTGAAAAAAAATGATATACATGAAAGTTTCGGATCATTTTTCGAGCCAGCTTATAATACCCCGCGCTCGTTGAAAAAAATATTTATAATTTTTTAACTTTTTCAAGCCGTTTTAAGTAATTCCGTAAAACAATATTTTTTTATCGCGGAGAGGGACGAGAGAGAGCTGTAATTTTTATGTATTGTTTGTCTCATTCTGAATGCAAATAGCGCAGTGTTTCTATTCCAACTCCAACTTTAACAAGATTTCAAGTTTTTTCTACGCAAAATGAACGGGATTTTTTTACTAGTGCGGGGTAGGATTTAGAGTTTTGTAGAGAGGGGGTTTAACAGGGCTTGAGTATACGGCTAAATTAAGTAGAATTTTTTTTCAAGGCGGGGCAAAAAAAAACAAGCTCCCCGCGGACCGGGAACACGGCGTCTACTGTCTCAACTGGTCTTAAAGAGCGGTTGCGTGGGATAAGCTTACTCAAGCGCTCTTTAAACTGCTAAAAGCCTACAAGCGGCTTGAACTTTAATACGCTTAGAGGTATACGCGGGATGCGGGGTAGTACTACTTGTAGAAAGTGGCGGATAAAATGGGGAAATTGAAAAAAAAAAAACCGGAACAGAAATAGGTAAGGTTTCTATGTTTGGAATAGGTGGTTTTGATACCTAACAATTGCTGGTATTAGTTATTAAGGGTAGGTGGAATATTGGCTCTTTAATTTGAAAAAATTGTAGCCCTGCATATTGTCCAGTAATTTAGATGGATTCCATGATTCTATGGTGTAGATAGGTTCTATATTCATTGGTAACTGATTAAGCTAGATAATAGATACGATTGATATCTTGAATGTTTAAAACGAAGATCATACCATTTGGAACTGCAGTCGGTAGGGTTACCAGCAAAATGCTTACGGCTCAACATTATTATCAATTAACTCGATCATATGTATAAAACCCCAGATCTTGATCGAATTAATTGATCCTCATAGGAATGATGATATCAGGATATATGGCTAATTAGCCCGGATAGATCCCGGAAAACAATACTTGCATACAATACTGCATCTGCCTTGGAACGCGTAACTGTTCCAAGTTGATTGGGCTCAATTCATGACTCAGCCTGAAGTATTTCAATACTTTATATACAAGACCGCCCTAAAACACCCACATGCCGTGTATTTTCTTTCTTTCGTTCTTTCCCACACCACCACCAAAACCCCAATTCTTAACTTGGTCAAACAGCAATCATGAATCATGAACTTAAAGCTTTTATAAGCTTGTTGTTTGAAAGGTTATTGTCTTGGTCTTGATTCAAAATATTTCGGGCGGCCAGTTCCGTCAGTCTGCCTTAAAATTATCGTTTTGATACCTTAAGAATTCAAGATATCAGCTGGGCTTGTGTAATAATATAAGGTTATAGTGGTTTATTGGCTAGTGCGAACATGGCCATTTTGACAAAAAATGGTGTTAAAACCTCGGAGTAACTAACCAACCGTTAGCTTATTTTATTATAGATAATATTACATAACTACAATGATTCCACGGCATGTTTAGCTTGTATACACATAAGTTTACTGTTGCGACCAAAAACACTTGCCGAAAAAATCTTGCTGAAAAACATAATATATATCTGATATATATAGAAGAGTGGGTTACAACTACACACAAACTAGCCGGTCGACCGCGGAGACCTGCTTAAATAATACGGTGTACTAGTAGTAGTGTTTTATAACTTTAAGCTTTGTTGAGAAACAATTCTGAATATCATCCACCATTCAAAACTCAGCATTACACCATACAAACAAACAATACTCTTATATGTATCACCTAGTAATAAAGATATAGTATGTTAAATATATATGGAAATTGAAAAAAAAAAAAAAAAACAAGGATAAAATTCTGCGTGCGCACGCAAGACGTTTTTATCCTAATTTGGACTTACCGGCATGAAATAAAGCAAAACTAAATTTATAGCAGCGTGGATTACCGGTGCTTAAATCTTGAGCCGTAATAATGTTTCAGATTTCCACCAAAATTTATCGATGATTTGCCTCCTTTTTTTTCGTCCACCAGCAATATCGTTGTCAGTTCCGAACTATTTAACAAACGTGTTCGCTGATCAAACTCACTAAGGGGTTTAGTCCTTTTTTTTTTTTTTTTTTTCAATTTGTAAAATTTTTCCAATCGACATGGACTTGCTTGGCATTACGTATATTTGAGTTGTTTTGCTAAAAGCTTCATCACTGGGTAATGGGGGATCTCGAAAAAGTAGTGCCAATCCAACAAAATCCTGTTTGCGACCATGACCCAGTGGTACTTTCCAATGATAATCCAGCAAACTTTATAACTGAATCGACAAGCCCCTCGGTACTGATACCTTAGCATCTAAGTTTACGTAGGAGAGTGTCGATCTAATGCAGTAGTCTATAGGCTTATACAGCTTTTACATCACGATCCACGATTGATCACGATGCAGCCAGTTTATTTAATTCAGTTATACGTAAGCATTGTTATACGATCAAGCTAGCAATTGATCAATAAACTTACTATAGTAACAATAAACCACCCTTAGCTTAATTAGTAGCTTATTTAAAACTACGTAAGCTCGATCGCCAACTAGTATAATTAATTGATCGACCTTTATTTTATGGCCAAGGCTCCTCAAAAAAAAACTATTTACTCTATTATACCCATCGACACGGAATGTATGTACTTACGTCCTAACCTACCCCTTAGACACCCCTAAGGTCTAAGATCTCGAAAAAAAACAAAAAAATGTCAAATCGTATACGCTATACAATATTACAATACTATTATATAAAAACCCTTGACGTTTCCCATATGCTTTTTAGTTCTTTAAAAAAAAAATATTAAGTTATAGTAATGAAATTTTCAACGTTAGTGTTTGTAGCCGCGGCTGCCACACAATATACCGCCGCCGCACCTTCTACCTCCCCCGACAGTGTTAAAGTCCCAGAGGGTGTAATTAAGATCCCAGTGACCCACAAAGAACGCCGGCGACAACAACTAACCAAACGAGATAATGAAGCAATAGTCCAGAACAAACAAGTGGCGTATTATGCGGAATTCAAAGTGGGCACACCAGGACAGAAGGTACAAGGCCTCTTGGACACTGGTAGTAGTGACATCTGGATCTATGGATCAATGAGTGGTATCAACCCTTCATACAATGCCAACAAATCATCTACGTATCAATACGTTAATGGTGATTTTGAAATTTTTTACGCACAAGGGACGGGAGCCCAAGGAGATTATATCAAAGATGTATTAGAATACGGTGATTTCAAAGTGAAGGACCAACAAATGGCGGAAGTTATTAAACCAACCCAACCTGAAGATGCGGGCATTTTTGGCATTGGAATGGTTGATGGTGAAGTAGCTAAACAAAAATATCCAAATCTACCAGAAAATATGAAACAACAGGGGTTGATTAAACGTAATGCATATTCAATATATTTGGATAATTTGGAATCATCTACTGGGTCGATTTTGTTTGGTGGTATTGACGATGCGAAATATTCGGGAGAATTGGAAACGGTGGCATGTTCACCCGATCGATTTGAAGTTCCAGTCGAATATAATGGTAAGAAATTTGATGCACTATTGGATACTGGGTCGACATTCATGTCATTACCTCAAGATATAGTTGAAGATATCGCCAACCAGACGGGGGCGGAGTTCGATGGCGGTGAGGGAGGATGGTTATATTCCAAAATGCCAACTCAAGGAGTTAAATTTAAAGTTGGGAATAAAGAGATTGAAATCACTGCCAAAGAATTGGCAATGAAGGCTAGTTGGGTTGGTTCAGGCAATCCTGATAAACCATATGTTATGCCAATTTTACCATCTGATACTTCAACAAATATTCTGGGAGGGTCGTTTTTAAGAAGTGCATATGTTGTCTTTGATGCCGATCAAAAACAGATCCAGATTGCACAAGCTAGTTATGCCCAAAAGACAAACATTTTTGCCATTGCTCCGTTATCCAAACAAATTGACACTAAAGTTGATTCAATCCTGGCGAAATATAATCTAATTAAACGGTTCATGAAGAACCCATTTGCATTGAAACGAATAGACTAGACGATTTTATATAATAAATTAGATCAATATTGAACAACTTTATATAATTTTCTCTCCTAATTAAGGGATAGAAATATTTATACAAACTAACTAACACTAACACTAATATGGTTAATTCTTTTTGAGCAGATCACAGTTATGTCATAAAAAACAAACAAAAACAATTGTCTTTAAGTAGAAACAAATATTTACAGCCGCGCGCGCACGTTTTGGGCCCTGGCATGGGCTGGGGCCTCCTCCCACCCCCTTTTGATGATGCAGCGCACTGGGGCGCGGGCTGCAGTAGTTAATTAGCGCAGGAACCCCACCGACACACCGGTACCTTACAGCCGTCATCACACACACACACGCCCAGCCCAGCGTCTAAAATCCGGCGTTTCATCCCTGAACAACAACAAACAAATTTAGACAAAAGGGCGTTTTTTCCTCGAAAACTGAGCGCTAAAAACAACAACAACAACAACAACAACAAAAAAAAAACATCTTTGTCCATTCTTCTTCACAACCAGAAATAACTAAATAATAATAATAATAATAATGAGACTTTTGGACATTGGAAACCTATCGGTAGTAGCATTAACAGCCAGTGCGGAGGTGTTGCATGTGCCAATGACGGCTAAAAAATCGTCCAACTCAATGACACTAAACTCGTTGTTGGCACGAGCAGATGTACCAATAACTAACGACAAAGTTGGCTATTTTTCAGAAATCGAAGTTGGTAAAGAACATGAAAAGGTGGAGTTGTTGATTGATACGGGAAGTAGTGATATTTGGGTTAATAAGCTGGAAAAAAAATCATCTACACGACAATCGACAAAGTATAAATTTCATGCTAGTTATGGACCAAATGAAATTAAAGTATCTGGAAATTTTGTTAAAGATGTAATCAAATTTGGAGAATACCAAGTAAATGACCAACAATTTGCAATTGCTGATGACATTACCCCTGTCACAGGCATATTTGGTCTAGCGCCCCAGGGCAGTCAAAACGTTGAGGTTCAATATCCTACATTTTCCCAATCGTTGGTGTCCAAGGGACTTATTAAACGAGATGCGTATAGTGTGTTTTTGAACAGTTTGAATGAATCTACTGGATATATTGCATTTGGTGGGTTTGATAAACAAAAATTTGTTGGTTCTTTGGCAGTCGTGCCAATGTCCAACGAATCATGGTTCAGAGTTCCTGGTGAAATTTTAAACGTCACCGGTACGTTCCATGCCGACTTGGATACAGGTAGTCCACTTTGTTATTTGCCTAAAGAAATGTTGGATGAGTTGGCAGATGTCACTGGTGCAGAATATGATGAAACCAATGATGGCTATTTTTATAAAGAAATGCCTAGTTTACCTATTCAATTCCAAATTGGTGGCGCGGAGATTATTGTGCCTGCAAAAGAATACGTTTTAACGGTGCAAGGTAAATACATGTTGGCAATGGTGCCAACAAAGAAACAGCCTAATGTGTTGGGGTTGCCGTTTTTGAGAAGTGCATATTTTATGGTTGATAACGAGGCAAAGACTATTTCCTTGGCTCAGGCCAGTTTTTCTGATAAAAGTAATATCCAAGAATTACCTAAATATGAAGCTTCGACTTAATTACTGCTAATCCTGTTGATACCATTTAATTATCTTTTTTTTTTTTGAATAAAGTTATAATAATAGATCTATTTGATGTTTTTAAACTATAATTAAGCTTTTTTATTATCAAGTCATTATTCAAGTAGAAAAAGTGCTTGTTACGATGGTGAAATAAGGTTCAGTTTTGGAAATGCGGCGGACGTTTTAAAAAACCTTATTCTTTTTTCTCCTCCTCACTCACCGCTATTTTTCAAACCCTTGTCTAGCTAATATTAAATTTGTCACTTTGTAATAAAGATATAGTATATTAATATATAGGAATTGAAGAAGAAGAAAAACGTATCTAGGCATAGAACGTACTTGACATTTACACCAAGAACCCCTCCAATACCATAGTATACCATACCAATGCCAACATCACCATGGCACCGGCTGGTTTAAAGCACAAAGATAGATTATAAATAGAAACATAATGAATAAAAGATAGCTCAAATCGTGATATAATACCATAATACGAATGGAAAAAGCACAAATAATGCAACAGCTACTACTACTACTACTACTACTATTTGCAGTGTTTTCACTCGTTCCGGCGCAACACTTTGAACTCCAATTCGAACGTAGATTTACTAATCCAACACACTATAACAAAAGAGCATTCCAAAATGATCTAAAAAACAATCGATACGAATACATCACCACTTTACAAATAGGCACTCCAGGCCAGATGGTAGAAGCTACGTTAGACACCGGGTCCAGCGATTTGTGGATTGTTGGAAAAGACCCAACCCGATCTTTCAAATGTTTTGATTTCGAAAAGAGCAAAAGTTTTTTAAAACTGGATAAAAAATTTAATATTCGATATATTTCTGGAAGCGCTAAAGGTGACTGGGTGAAAGAAACAGTGGCTATGGGTCCGGCCGTGGTTAGAAACCAACAATTGGCAATAGTTGATAGTTCTGAAAACCAATTTGAAGCCGGGGTATTGGGGGTAGGGTTCTCTAGCGATGAATGTACTAGAGATAACTATCTCAACTTTCCTCAGAATTTGGTGGCACAAGGTATTATTGATCGGAACATGTTTTCATTACATTTGAACCAATTTAACGCATCTCAAGGGTCTATTGTGTTTGGTGGGATAGATCACACTCGGTACGATGGGTTTTTATCCACCGTGCCATTATCATCATTACACAAACTTGAGGTTAAGGCACAGGTTAAAGATCCTAACGACCCATATGGTTATAGTGAGTTTAATGGATTTTTGGACAGTGGTACAACACTATCTTATTTGCCCGACAACATTGCCGCCTCGTTGGCGAAATCTTACAATGCAGAATACGACACAGAAGGAGGGTATTATAGAGTTTCCAGAAGGGCTGTTAACAAATATAATCCCCCCGTGGTATTTGTAATTGGACGTTCCAAAATTTCCACACCACCCTCTGAACTGTTTATTAAAGATGGGTTGTTGGGAGAGCCTACTAGGATGAATAAAGAGTATATTTTTGGAATTGCTCGAGCTAGTGATGCTGCTAAAAGATACATTTTGGGGGATTCGTTTCTGAGGTCTGCATATGTAGTGTATGATTTGGACAACCGGCAAGTTTCAATCGCCCAAGCCGCTCATTCCAATAATTAAATGCCCAATGAAATAAATCAAAAAAAGTGTTAGCAACGTGCGGCGGTATTAAATGTCAAAAGGCCGTTGGCGGGAGTGAGACATTGGTGCATAAAACGTTCCGCCACAGTGGGAATTAAAAATCTTTTATAATAGTAATGCTATGTTTAAGCTTATGTTGATAGATTAGCAAAATAAAATCAAAAAAAAAAAAAAGGTTCAAATGTCTTATAGCACGCCAAGTAGCTTATAATATACTGGTTTTATTAAACCAAGTTATTCTGTCATTGTAAACAATAGTGGAATGTTGTATGGAGGTTATGGCAATATTGCCGTATGATGATGATCTTTGTTTAATGTCCGAGTGTTGCGGGTCTCAGTGCTAATAAGAAAAGAAAAAAACAAAAACAATACCAACAATTTAAAATGTTTATATATTTTGTAACTTCCAAAAATTACAAAACATTTTGTTATGTTATAGAGAAAGAAAGGAAAACATTTGGATTAAAAAATGAAAATAGTCGATATTCTAACGACGGTATTGATACTGGTATCTGTGTCAAGCGCCGCCATCGTTGACTATGGTAAAATACCACGGTCGACTTTAAAATCAAAACCTAAACCTAAACCTAAACCTAAATTCATTTCAATGGAAATGACCAAACGGCAAATTCCAGACACCAGCCAAAAGTACAACTTGATACGCCGCAAATATGCCAACCTCTTCAAACGAGATTCCGACTTTTCAATAAACCTGGATAACGCCCTAGTCGATGAGCTTTCAAACGAGGTCTATCAATATGTGGTAGAATTAGAAATTGGCAAACCAGGTCAGAAAGTCCAGGCCAGTTTGGATACCGGGTCCAGTGATTTATGGGTCTATGAACCAGGGAAATCAAAAAACAAAAACAAAAACACTTTCCAGCCAAAAAAATCATCAACTTTTGATAAAATGGATAAAAAGTTTAGCATTGGGTATGTTGGTGGAGGCGTTAAGGGAGAATGGGCCAAGGATACCATAAAATTTGGCGGGGCATCAATAAAGAAACAACAATTTGCAATTGTTGATAAAAGAGAAGATGGTTTTGACCAAGGGGTTTTTGGAATTGGATTAAAGAGTAATGAAATGATTAAAAAAAAATATCCAAATTTCCCAGAAAGTTTAAAGGACAACGGGTTTATTAATAAAAACGCATATTCATTATTACTAAACAATTATTCAAAAGATAAGGGTACTATTGTGTTTGGCGGGATAGACCATGGTAAATATTCCGGCAATTTAACAACCGTGCCATTATCCCCCAAGGATTCAAAAACTTTTACAGTAGAAACGCATGTGGATGAATTTTCCAACAGTTCGTTTACTGGTACCTTGGATTGTGGTACGTACGTGCCCAAAACAATCGCCGATAAAATCGCTGAAAAATATAACGCCACCTGGGATTCTAAAGCTAATTTATATTTTACTGATGAAAGGAGTATTGATCCATTAGTTTTTAAATTCGGTAAGAATAAAGACGCCAAGGTTATAGTTCACCCTGCTGAAGTGTTTTTAAATGCTACCAATTTCAATGGTAGCCCACCGGCGAAATGGGTTTTAGGGGTTACTAGTAATAAAAACTTGGATGATGATATGGCGTTGATCGGGGACACCGTGCTACGATCCATGTATTTGGTGCATTATTTGGATGAACGAGAGGTGAAAATTGGCCAGATGCGTGATTCCACTTTTTCATTCATCACTGAAGCATAAGAACCTTTTTTTTATTATTTATTTTTTTGGATTCATATGCGAATTGTTTCATCTGAATCTTTCAAGCCTGTTTAATTTTTAGCTAGGTTAGCCGAGGAGGTTGCCTTGGTAGCCCCCACTTGCTTTTCAGGTTTTTTTTGGGCTTGTGGCGGCGGCGGGGGGTTTCCGGCTTCACGCACAGATAATGTGGCGCGGCTGAGTTTTTTTTATTATGCTTTGTCCGCATCGCACGGCTGCATGGGAGAGAAAAAAAAAAAAAAATTATTTTTAAGTTATTGGGTGTTTTAGTGGTTTGTGGCATAAGTCTAAGGTAATAACATTACTTCTGGTAGAATATTAGGTCTTATTCAATGTATTAAAAGAATTCTAGTTTGGTAGTCGTCAATCGTAGCTTGTACCTAAATGTAACCAATATATGATCAAAGGTGCCGTGTGCCAGAAAAACATACATGTTTAAGCAGTGCGCAGGCGTTTACGCCGACTCTTTTTTCTTCCCAGTTGGCCCCAATTGGAAAAGTTAACCGCCATCAAAGGCCTTTCATATATATAAAATTGTGTACTTTCGTAGTCCGCAAAAATAACAAAAAAAACAACTACAACAACGTGAGTTCCTATACCCGTCTATTAACCACAACTCAAACACTGCTTCCGGTAGTTCTGGTGACCAATACCAGGTTATTGGTATCGTATCAAGTAAAGAATAAAGTCTTGACGATTATGAATACTTTATTTAGAAATTGGAGTTACAACGTTCAGCATGCAGAATCCCGTTCCCAACTCTTTTTTTTATATCTACCTACAAAACATTCGGGTCTCAATTGACTAGTCTTTTTATATATAATCAAACCAATTTTAATGGTATAATCTTATAGATAAGTAAAATTAATAGGGGATGGGTGGGAGACGGGATTGGCACGTTGGATAACTCGTTAATTGACCTCATATCTGATGTATCCCACTCTACAGCTAGTTATGGTACCTTAACGGATGGGAATCAAAATATATATGGTGGTTATGGCTCGCAGAAGGAACTCCACACTTTTCGTACTTAGGTTTAATACAACTTAAATTCTATAAAACTTTATTTCATCCGATCGTATGCTTATTGAAATAGTAGTGAAAATAAAACAAACAAAAAACTTGCGTTTTTTTAATAATTTCTATCAAAACGATTATTGTTATAAAGGCAGCCGAATGGTGCGGCGGTAGGTGCTACCATGCAGTAGACCAGAAGAACAGACCTCCGAGGCAGGTGAAATTTTTAACGTGCATCTCGGTACTAATTTCACATAATGTGCATTTACATGCATACAAAATGCATCTGGTGTATTCTTAACCGATCATACGTCAACTACGACAGCACTGTTAACACTTCTTTAATATTGTATCAGATGCATTAGCCATGCTGCAAGGCGAACCTTCGATGAATCAATCAGATATTGTATTCGATGTACACGTGTATACAACTATACTTGAAAGTAATATTGATCACTCGAGCGGATGTCTTGTAAAGTTTGAAATTTTCAGAAATAGGGGTTTACCTTTTCTTTCCGCATCGCTGTTTTAGCAAACCTTAATAACTCTGTAATCTCCTATATCATCTACATTTTAACCTAGATTTCTCTTGGAATGCTTCGTTTTTTTGGTATTTTTCCATCATTTCACAGGTGGCCCCGTTGGAAATTATTGTTTTCCCCTAACCCTGATTTAAACTGCCCCTATAGTTAATTACCACCAGCTGTTATAATTTTAATTAATGAATTATAAAGGGTGTCGGCGGGTATTTAATTTTTGTTATATTATATAGGTTCTAAAAACCTAGTACATCACCATGTCTGCCTGCGGGATTGCTAGAGTCAACAGTGATCATGAATATGCTTATATAAAACAATTTCAGGACTCACTCATACATACACAACGCTAGTTGAGACATGCCACTTCTGAATTATCATGCCATTTTTTGGAGTGATATCCTAAACACCAGAACAAAATATCTTACCAACAATCAAAAAGCAGTACGAAACAGGCTAAGCAGCCATTTTTTTTCAATTTTCAATGAAGGCTTAAATACTACCATATGAAAACTTAAAAAATCCAATGTGTATACACTGGCTTGTTCACCAGGCACGAGATAACAAAAACTAAGCTTTTTTTTTTTTTTTCTTTTCCTTTTCTTGGATCTTAATATATACTTGGTCATCATACGTATACAGCAACATCGCTATAACACTATTGGTATAACTTTTGCGGTACGCATGCGGAGATAACAGCTAACACGAGATTATAAACACAATTGATTGGCCAACGCCAATGGGAATTAATTAACATATGGCAGCGTTGATCAATTAAAACACAAAAAAACATAATAATAATTTTAACATTGCGAAGTTCAGTTCTGATTCTATTATTAAAATTAAGCTCATTGGCCCGATGCGATGAGCACAAATAAGTAGATCGATGTATATATTTTGATTGTAACGTTACCAGTGTGTCGCATAAATTTTTCTTGACTCGTTTATTTATTTTTTTTTATCCCGCAGATCTTGTTCATCTCCGATGTTAGATAAACTCAAGCCATTACTATAGATCTTAA
>JAJLUN010000310.1:0-13665 GCA_030564365.1 Blastobotrys arbuscula | reverse complement strand
CGGTAACAAGTTGTTTACGCTAAAAATCCCAAATAAAGGATTATTTGCTCATGGCTCCATACTTAAGCTTGCCCAAATGAATATTTTTAATTAATGCTTCCCGTTAGCTAAAAAGAAACTGTGTCAATATGCTTTTTTTTAAGATTCATCTAGATCTGCTGAAAAAAAAAAAATTAATAAAAAACCGGAATTTTTCTCAATACACGTAATGAGGAGATCGGCAAAAACGCTGAAAATTTATAATTTTCTTATTATTATCAGTATAATAAGTATCTCAATATGAACTTCTAAACTAGGCATAGTTTCTATATAAATATCCAAAGATTCGCCTCTAATTTTTTGAATTTTAGAACCTTTCTTTTTCTTTTTCTTTTTCTTTTCCTTTTTTTATTTTTTTTTCCTTTCCTTTCCCTTCATTCTATCACATTTTTTGGTTGTTTTTTTTTAACTTTGAACATACCACTGCAATCAAACCTGTAAATTTATACAATGTTTCGACTAACCAAGCCAGCTGTATGAATTAATAAACCTTCAATAGCATATAAATACTAATTTCTAATAGAACTTTGCTCGAAGCGCTAAAAATATTCGAAACGCTTCTACCAAAAACTTGAAGGATACTTTAAGAGAAGTGATCCCAGAAAAGAAAGCATTATTACAAGAAATCAAGGCCAATCATGGTGAAAAATCACTAGGTGAAATACAAGTCAACAATTTACTTGGTGGTATGCGAGGATTGAAATGTATGTTGTGGGAAGGTTCAGTTTTAGATGCCAATGAAGGTATTAGATTCCATGGTAAAACTATCAAAGAATGTCAAGAATTTTTGCCAAAAGCCCAAGAAGGTGGTGAAATGTTACCAGAATCAATGCTGTGGTTCTTGTTAACTGGCAAAATCCCTTCTGAACAACAAGTTCGAGAATTATCAAGGGAGTTGGCTGAAAAAGGTGAATTACCAGAATTTGTCAAAAAGACATTGGATAACTTGCCACCAACTTTACATCCAATGAGTCAATTTGCCATTGCCGTCACTGCTTTAAATCACGACTCAACTTTTGCCAAAGCATACGAACGGGGGATCCCAAAGGCTGACTACTGGGAATACACTTTTGATGATGTTATCGATTGTATTGCCAAATTGCCACAAATCGCCGCCAAAATCTATCAGAACAGTTATCATGGCGGTGGTGCTTTAAAAGGGGATATCAGTTTGACTAACGATTGGTCCAAGAATTATGCTCGAATGATGGGAATGGATGGTAAAGAAGGCTTTGTTGATTTATTACGATTATATTTTGCATTGCACGGTGATCATGAAGGTGGTAATGCATCTGCACATGCTACTCATTTGGTTGGCTCCACCTTATCAGATCCATATTTGAGTTACTCTGCTGGGTTGCAAGCATTAGCTGGTCCATTGCACGGTTTGGCAGCACAAGAAGTCTTGCGATTTGTTTTAAATATGAAGGAAAACTTACCAAAAGAATTTAACCATTCAGATGTTTCCAACCATTTGTGGTCAATCTTGAAAACTGGCCGAGTCATCCCAGGCTATGGTCACGCTGTTTTGCGAAAACCAGATCCACGATTCGACGCTTTGATGACTTTTGCAAACAGTCGACAAGACATTGCTAGTGATCCAGTTTTCCAATTGGTTAAGACCATCAGTGAAGTTGCCCCAGGTGTATTGACTGAGCATGGTAAGACTAAGAACCCCTTCCCAAATGTTGACTCTTCATCTGGTGTTTTGTTCCACCACTATGGTGTCACTGAAACTTTGTATTATACAGTCACTTTTGGTGTTTGCCGATCATTGGGTCCATTACCTCAATTGATCTGGGACCGAATTTTGGGCTTGCCAATCGAACGACCAAAGAGTTTGAGTTTGTTGAAGATCAAGGAATTGGTGCAATAAAGTGTATATAGTAAAGAGATGTGTGATTGTAATTTAATATATTAATCTTTTTTTTTTTTTTTTTTTTTTTTTTTTTTCCAAAATAAACATATTTTGAGATACAGGTTAAATATATGAAACAATAAATGTTCCACAATGATAATGTTCAAATAAATAAAAGTTTACATTAACCCAATGAGCTTGTACCGCTTAGTTTATCCATTATAATTCAACAAGTTAAGACTACGAATGCTTATGATGGATATGATGTAAGTTAGCATGCTCAAAATGATAGCGGCGTTTATAACATGATACGTAGGTGATCTCTGGGCGATTGATAATTATGTAAAAAATTCTACATTAGGGAAAAATCTTTTAATAGATCAGATACGTAAAACACACAAGTTTATCAAAATTTGATCAAAAAAATCAATTGGAAATACACCAGACATAACAAAACGAATAGAAAATACAATATATATATATATATGTAATTTTTTTTTTTTTTTTTTTGTTGTTGTAGTAATAAAATAATTCATACCCCGTTATTCAATCACTCAATAATTCATAACAAGAAAACTAAAAGTTTACTTTTCAATCATCCAACCTTTTATATAATAAGTTAATAAAGATAAAACTAATTTTTGAAATGTACCGCAATTGGTACGACAATAACAATAATGACAATAATAATCCCAGCAATTAGACACATGCGCATTTTCATATCTTTCCACCACATTTGTTTACGAACTCGATTAGCCCCTCTTCTGAACCCTTGTGCAGAAACAGCTAAATTGTCAGTCTTGTCTTGTAATGAATCTAATCTTTCGCCACGTTCTGCCACTTTGTTGATGTTTTCTCTCATGATACCTACAGTGTCATCAATTTGCTACATATAGTTAGCATATTACGCGTTCATTTTGATAAAATACTTACTGCTTGAATAGCAGCGGTCTTGTTCTGACCGCCGCCTGACTCTGATTGTTGGTTGGTAGAGGAAGATGGAATATATGGGTCGTAAGGAACACTGGATGACATCTTTTTATAAAAAAATACGTTAAAAGGTCGTTAGAAATTTGTGGTTCGTTAAAAATAATAATAATAATAGACAATAAATAATATAAAACGGTGGACGATAATAATAAAAAAAGGCGAAGTTTTATAATAGTTGATTATAAAATGTGGCGATTTTTGGTCGTTTAATTGTAAGAGCTGGTGCTTGAAGTTTGTGTCGGTTCAAAAGAAAAAAAAAAATGCTTAGGTGTTTTAATGATATGATATGAAAAGATGCACCAAAAAAAAAAAAAGGTTTGAAAAAAAAAAAAAAAAAAAAGGACCAGTTGGGAATAACTGAATTGAGATCAGCCACTCTATTAAGACAGTAAGAAAAAAGAGGGTCCGATCGGTACGGTACACAGTGGTAATATAAGCTCAATAAATTTATTGCGCCTACCAAGTCTGGAGTTACATGCCGAAAAAAAATAAAATAAAATAAAAGAAAAAAAAAAGATACAACTACAAAGGTAGAAATATAATGCTAAGATTATTATCCAGACGAGCCATGTCAACCACATCAGCAGCAGCAGCAGCAGCAGCAGGTGTTTCAACACCCTCTGGCCCAATCCATGAGTTGATCAAACAACGTATTACTCAAGAGTTTGGCCCGTCTGTATTGGAGATTGCTAATGATTCCCATAAGCATACCCATCACCAGGCGATGCGTGGTGCTACAAACATTAAGGAAAGCCATTTCAGATTAGTTATTGTTAGTTCAGCTTTTGAAGGTAAAAATCAACCAAGTCGACACCGAATGGTTTATTCTTTGCTTCAAGATGAAATGAACCGAGAAAACGGAATACATGCGCTGCAGCTCAAAACTAAAACTCCCCAAGAATGGGAAAAATTGAACAATTAACTCTAATAGAAAACAAGTCTATGTGTGGATGGGGGGGTAGAGATTTGAATGAATGATGATAGATCAGAATATTTTTATTTTTTTTTTAGTAACCCAACGCAACAAATAGCACCATGATGATAAACAAACAATTAACAGTGGTACATACGGTTTTTTAGTGATTGTTTTTTTTTTTTTTTTTTTATTTTAACTTAGTATATAGCATAAATAAAGCTTTCTATTCTAATTGTATAATTAAACAAGTTTGTGTTTAAAGAAATGTTTAACCTACAACTGCAACAATCACCAGGTGTTGCCACAGCTTGGTTAATGGCAACAATCGGTAATCCCAGAACGTTAGCGAAAAAAAGGATTAATTCTACAAACATTACAGGTCTTTGCGATACCGTATCCAATGATTCAACTATCCCCTTACGAGTATCATCAAATTTAATGTATGGCACTGTGTTACTTCACAATTGTCAAGTAAGATATTTATTAAATGATATAGAATCAGCTAAATCTAATTTAAGATACTTAACAATTAGAACTGGGGAATCATATAACAATACAACTTTAACATCACACAAAGATAATTTGGGTATTGGTAACGTATTGATGATTGACGATGATCCAGAATTCAGCTTGGAATTTGGTTTGTTACCAATACCACCTGAACAAATGTTTCCAGGCAATGATGCTTTGAGCTTTGTGCTATTACAACAAAAAGATAACGTTGTTAATGAATATAGTTTAAATAATGATTTAACTGACACGGTACGAAAATGTGTCGAAGATGACAGTTTGGAGAATATGGATTTTCAGTTCAATGAAGATGGGACGATCAGTAGTCCGGACTTACAACCACAATTTTTGGATAGTAATGGCATTGATAATATGGAACTGGATTTTAATGGTGGAGAAAGGTTGGAAATTGATAGACCCGATAGTGTAGCACCAATACCTGTTAATGACGGATATGTTGCAACACCACAACGAGGTGCCAGTACTGCCGGAGTGTTGGCCAATGGAACATCGCGTAAACGAAAAAGAGGAGTCTCATATGATGAAGACTTATCATTACCACAATCATACTATAATCACAAGAATTATATAAGTGATATGTTTGCTGCCAAAAGATCCCGAGTTGAACGCAACAAGCAGCGGCTTGATGCATTATCAGCAGCATCTTTGATTATTGGTGGTCCATTCATCAATGCATTCGACTCATCCTTATCCGAGTCGCTTTATTACAACGACACTGAATATTATTTAAATAATGAAGATGGTGATCAGATTGAAAACTTGGTAAACACCCCGATTGGGTCTACTCCGGGGTCAATTGAACTCGGCCGACATCGTGTATCTTCTAGATTCTCAAGAAGAGGGTCGGGAGCATCCAGCGTTAACTCCAACCTACTTTCTTTAGTTGGTACTCCGGTTTCACAACATAATGTTGATAAGATGAATATTTACGATGAAATGGATCTAGGGTTTGGAGACGATGAAGGCTTTGGGATGGATTATGATGATATCAATTTAGATGGTGGACCATTAAATCCGGGGATTAATGAGCCAATGATCGAGCAAACTACTAGTGAGTTTGAAAGCAGTTTATTGGAATTGAAAGAACAAGTTAACAAATATAACCAATATGTGCCAAACGAAGGTACCACGTTCAAAGATCTAGCTATTGATATTTCTAAACGTCAAGTAGTAACAATGTTCTTTCAGTTGTTATGCTTAGCTAGTCGAGGCGAGATTGAACTCGTTCAAGATCCGCTAGCATTATCATCAGGTAATGGGTGCGATTTTAATGTTAAATGTTTGAATTAGGCTGTTGACCAGGCAACCAAAAAAAACAAAAAAAAAAAAAAAAAAAAAAAAAAAAAAAACAACGTGCCCGTATATTTGAAACATGATTTTGTTTTAGCAACGTATAAAAATCGAAAATTTTCACCAAGTTCTTCTTTCTTCTTCACTCAACTTATCCTCCAAAAAGGTATGATAAAAAAAAAAAAAAATTAGTATACTCTTTAAATGATGACTATAATTTGCGTTTGAGAGGTCAAAGTACCGAGGTATTCGCCTACCTCACTATGGACTTTGATTAATATGCGACCGTTATATATTGCCTGACCTTTAAACCACGAATACTATTATAATGTTAAACATGTAACTAACACTCGCAGGCAAAGATAGAATCGCATCAAATTATATTAAATGAATTAAACTTTATTGTTTTTTTTTAAATTATTATTAGTACAATACATTTTTTTTAACCATTGACTACTTTCCAGTTATCTTTATCCTCTATTTGATCCCAGATAAATTTTGTCAACGGCTTTCCCACTTTTTCACAAACATCACTAGCCCATAAAACATCCAAATGTGAATAAGTTGGCAAATCATACACACTAAATTTTGTAAACTGCTCATAACTTGTCAATCGATTGATCAATGCGTAAGGGTCGACTAAATTATCTCTCCCCGGCGCAAAAATTGCCAATGGTGGGAAACTTTTACAGTCGAACCAATGATCAACTGATTCATTAAATATACATCCGTTACTAGCAAATCCATCCTTACCAAGCCACCAAAACATTAAATCACTGCTCACATATACAGGAGAAAATAGAAACTGTCGGTTTCTAAAGCTTCGATTCCATAAAGCATCGTCCCATCCTAACATATAATTGAACATAATGTACCCAAAAAATGTATACAACGATTCTGGCATAATACCATGGAAAATATTCATCAAACCTATAAATGAATGATGTCCAAATACAAACCGATATAGTGATCTTGGCAATACCCGAATATATTTTAAGAACCATCGGTCCAGTAATGGACCAATATAAACTGCTGGTGATAGCGCAGTAAAACTACTCAATTTTTCGCCAATTTCTGGATGACAATCTCTAGCTAACGAATAAAACGTTTGTGTAGTTCCTTGAGAATGTGCAACTAGTGCTATCTTTTGAGTATTTTTATTATGATTCAAAATATAGTCAATCATTGTTGGAATATCAATACTACCCATTTCATTAATCCCCCACTGCCACATATGTACGTTTAGTCTTGAATAAACTGAATGACTAGGTTTGAATCCACACCTATTGTTTCCCAACCAAACATCGTATCCTGATCTAAACAAACAGAGACCCAGACTATTATCCCCACTCGTTGCATATGATGCAGATGATTGCATTAATCCGTGTAACATTAGAACTGGATATCGTTTACTTCGATCTTGTTCAGATTCGTTTGGATCAATTATTCGATGAACTACCAATTGAAAACCATCTTTAGTGGTAATGATATGTTCTGTTAGATCTAATTGTGATAAATTGACATAATATCGCAAATTTAATTTCAACCGCTGTTCATGTTTACTCAGATTTGAGCTAACTTTGTTAATTGGTTCTCTATTAGTTATCGATCTAAAACCCATTCTAGCAACTGCACAACACATTAACAACATTAAATACAACGCTGAGCAAATCGATGATGTAAAAAAACAAATTGTTACAATTACCCAGTCCCAAAAGTCTAGTTTCTGTTTATAATGAATCTCATGAGTATTTGATATTAGTTCAGGCTGTTCTGTTGTTGTTGACCCTTTAATGTTTCTATTCCTAGTTTTTAATTTCTTGAGCTTGTTATTAGTACTCGTACTTTTGTTGTTACTAGTGCCATTAAGTTGCTTATCTTCCTCATCCACCGACATTGCTATTGACGTATATTCAATGCCGGGATTTAGAGCGTCTCTTATTTTTCGATGAATTTTCGATGGATTTCCGATAATTTAAATAGCGATAGAGTGCGATAAAAAAATAGTTTTCAATTAAAATTTTAGATTAACGGAAAATTAGATAATACCAGAGCAAATACAACTGAACAAGTAACTTTTTTTTTTGTTTTTTTCCTCTAAATTTTTTTTTTTTTTTCCGAGAAAATGATATTGTTGTGTACTCAACGGTAAAATTGAATTGGCAGGTTTAATAAGATAAAGTTAAGATGAGAAAAATCAGAAACTCGAAAAAATAAAAAATGAGTTAATTTTTTAAAAAAGAAAAAGATCGTGTCTATAATTTCAAAACCACAAAAAATAAAGAAAGACGGAGATAAGTGTGATTGTATCTCATTGAACCCTAAATGTGATCAACACTTAATTAATTAAATTTATGATTATGATGGCACAGGTTCTTTAGTCAGTTTGAATCTCAAGCTTTAAAGCTTTATACTCGTTCATACTCCGCAACTATGTTCTCAGCTTTATTATATATTCGCAAAAGAGTCTGCTATATAAAGAAATATATAGACCTCGACCGGTATCAGCATTATCCACTCCACTTCTCAACACATCACATTAGTTTTCATAAACGATGTGGTTTTAAAGTTCACAATAGTTTAATCCAAACGGTCTTGATTAAATTACATGCTCCTTCCCCACCCAAACTTGATTTATTTCGTTTCATGCTACGTACATTATGTGCAAAAAAAGCTCACACAGCCGAAGTAAAAATAACACTATCGGAGGTTACTAAGCAAACATGGTCCGATTATTAATAACGCGTTAGGCCTTAGATCCAGTTGGGAAAAACCAAAAAAAAAAAAAAAAGACATCACCAAAAATTTTTTCATCGAATCACTACTTTTTTTGGAAGTGTACAAGCCCAAATATACGTTCTTGAGCGCACGTAATCCATCATGAGACTAACTAAACCAATCCAACTTAACGCAAAAAGAGTATATTCGACAACACAATCTAAAACTCCATTTGGTTTTCAACAAGTATACAATGAAATTGAACAACGAATGGCTAGAAGTCGTTTAAATACAACAAACCGTAATCTAGTATATCGACCTCGACGTGCTAAAGATTTGACGTCACGAAAAGACCCAATTGTTGTTGATGGCAAACAGTTAGAGCCTTTAGAGTGGAAGGGTATTCCAGGGAAGGATCAACTAATTAAATGTATTAAATTTATCTCTAATACTAATGAATTTCAAAAAACAAAAAAATTGATTCGGGAGTATGCACAATACTATCCAGAAAATTTGCAAGGTAAACATGCTGCTCGACTGTTAAGACAAGCAACTATTTTGGGTATTTATAACGATGCGGCCACCTTTGCGAAATCAAGCTCTTTAGAAAAAGTTTTAGATAAAGAATACAACATGGAACAGATGCGACTTGTAAGTTTAAGATTGGGGTTCTCAAACGGTAGCGTAAAGAAGTTGCCATCAATCGAAGAATTATTTAATAAAGAACAAAATATTCAAGCATCAATGTTAAAAGTCGTTGCATTAAGCAATTTATTAAAGGCATCATCAGCATCATCGGAAGACGGCGGAGACATTCAAAACAGATTGAATGAAGCAATCAAGAGTTTACAAAATGAACAAGCTAATCTGGATATCGAATCTTTTTTGGAAACCATCGGCAGAACTGGTTTGAACTCGCTATATATCAATTTGAATTTAGCAGTTAAAGTTTTGGAAGAAAATAGTGCCAAGGCGGATAACTTGAATCAATTGTACGCAATGGTTGGTGAAAAACTACCAGAAACCCAATTTGTTGAAAATTATATTGAAAATGTTAAGAGTGGTGCTCGAGTAGAATTGGATAAGAATAAAGTTATGGAGGAAGATGCTAGCGGCGAAGCTGAAGCTAAGGAATAAACTGGTGCATTGGTTTAATGAATTAGAACTTGTAAATATATCATGTAATGAATTTTATGTATTTAAAACTCAAAAGAAGTAAGCTTATACACTAATTTTTCCATGTATATATTTATATGTCCCCATTTTTGCCTATATGCGCAGTTTTTGAATTTATAAAACTGAGCAGTTCTTTTGAATAAAATTATATGGATATGGTCAATTAAACTGATGTTTTGGACTCTATCTTCAACAACGCTCAATTAATCTTCTGAATGCAGCCGATCTTAGTTTAAGACATAAATATATGTAAAAAATATAATTTTAATTATATAGAAGGCACCACTCTTAAACACGATATCTCAACTACATCGTCACCATTGTTTTTGCGATCGATGATCTATGGCAAGCTTATTTTGTTTAAGGTTTTGTCTTGTGTACGAAGTTCAAGACCTAAGGGCACCAATTGATGCATATAAACAAGTGGCATATTGGTTTACATCATCATATGTAAGACCTTATGTACCATGCAAATAAGAGTTAGCGTAAAGTTTTAAAAATATGCCGTCGCAATCTGAAGTCTTAAACTCAAATTAAAACTCCTTTTTTTCAAATATTTTATATCCGATATTTTTTTTGGAAATAAGATAAAACTTGAATCGCTGAAACTAACTACCACCGCCAGTATTAACAAAAAGCTCCCAGTCGATAAGTATATCTGATTCATCACGTCAATTAATGGCCATTTCGTAATAATATATGCGTAAAATTCCGTTAGTTCACGTGACTCTGAAACTACCGTATGTATGCTCTAAAGTTTATTCTTGCAACGCTTAAGCTTACATGTATATAAGAACCTAAAATGCCGCGTATATGGAAGGCTTTAAGGCACTAATAATATATCTTACTTTTATGCCGTCTTTTTCCTAACTGGTTATGTAGTATACCAATCTCATAGGTTAAAAAAAAAAAAACAAAAAAATATATATTTAATTAATTCGGTTATTTTTATATTAAACTCTTTTCGTAAAACTATAAATTGAAACCGTTTCCCACTTTTCCCTTTTTGAGAAAACTCCATTGACTTTCTATCTACCAATATTTTGTTATACATATTTACCAAAACAAAACATAAAAATGGCTACTAATATCACCTGGCATGCTGGTTTAACGCACCAAGAACGAGTGGAACTTGTTGGACAAAAAGGATTGACATTGTGGTTTACTGGTTTATCTGCGTCAGGTAAAAGTACTATTGCTACTGCATTAGAACAACATTTGTTACATAATAAGGTCTTTTCATACCGATTAGATGGTGATAACGTTCGATTTGGTTTAAACAAAGACTTGGGCTTTTCAGAAAGCGATCGAAACGAAAACATTAGACGCATTTCAGAAGTTACGAAATTGTTTGCTGATTCTGGCTCAGTTTCTATCACTTCGTTTATTTCACCTTATCGACAAGATCGTGATAAAGCCAGAGAATTGCACCAACAAGGCCAATTGCCATTTATTGAAGTATTTATTGATGTTCCAATCGAAGTTGCTGAAAAGCGTGATCCAAAGGGTTTATACAAGAAAGCTCGTGCTGGTGAAATTCCAGAATTTACTGGCATCTCTGCTCCATATGAAGAACCTTTGAAACCAGAAATCCATATCAAGAGTCATGAGTTGACTGTTGAAGAAGCTGTCAAGCAGATTACTGATTATCTAGTTTCAAATGAATATATCAAATTAGCCTAATATTTGTATAATAAAATAAATGTTGAAAACCAGAAAGAAAGAAAAAAAAAAAGAAAAAAAAAAAGGAGAAATAAATAATTAAGTAATTTTCTATCTTCGTAAACTATCCAATCTTGCCTGCAAATCTTCATCCTCACCTTCACCTCCAATAGCTTGTGCAACTCGTGGTTGTTCTTTAACACCTTGATTGGATATACCACTTGGAGCCTCGCCCAAAGCTTGGTTCAAATCGATACCAATTTCATCCAATACCTGGTTTACAATGTCTTCACTTTCATCTTCATCAACTTCAACCGAATCATCAATGGCGTCATCCATCATTTCTTGTCGTTGTTCCATAATATCGTTCTCTTTTTCAAAATCCATAGCGATTTTTTGCAACCCTGGTAAATTCATTTGACGATTCATGCCAGATAATAATTTCGTAGCTCCTTTCATACTTTGCATCATTTGTTGATTACTCCGGACTCCTTGCAATTTTAATGAAATGCCTTGAATTTGAGTTTTCATTTGATAAAACTTCTGAATATAGTTTCGCGTCCGAACTAAATCTTTAGCCATGACTTTAACAGCACCCATTTGGTTCTGTTTGGCGCTCTTTTTTATATCTTGTACTAATTTTTTCTCTTGTTGTTCAAGTTTCGTTCTTTCTCGGTCTAGTTCTCGCTGGGTTTTTTCTAATGCTCGTTGATGCTGTAATAATGAGTCAGTGCCATTCTAGCTTATACAAAATAATTAACGTACCTTTTTTAAGCGTTCTTGAGGAGTCATTCCTCTGCCAAAGAGCCACTGTATTGTTTCCATATTTCAATGTGTTAATATGTATATTTGTATCAGTAACTCAAGAAAGAAAATTAAAAAAAAAAAAAAAAAATTGTGGTGATTGATTGATTGAGAGATTGTGTATCTCCCAAAAAAATTTATACTTACAAAAAAACAAAACGTTGTAGCGGCGCACTGAAGCGTTTGAGCCGAGCGTAAATAAATCCTGGCGTGTTAAGTTTTTTTTTTTTTTTTTAACTGAGGTAGCATACGGGGCTCAGGCTAGACTTGGTATAACTTCGTGTGTGGGCGTTCTAAATCCAACGTTGGCAATAAATTTATGGATGCATCCGTTCTTTTTTAAGTATCCTCTAAGTTATGATAAACAACAGTCTAGTTTAAATTCAAGTGACGAAACTTGGATTGTTTTACTCAAGTTTATTCAACCCCCGGAGGTTTATAAAGTACCTTGGCTCTAGTAATACTATATATATATAGTAAATGCACTCAAGTTGTAGTAATGCTATATATATGTAGTAAATGCACTCAAGTTGTAGTATACTGTATCACACATTGTTATTGTTTGGTTTTTATATAATATTGCCATTATAGCTAATTATTGGTATTAAGCACATGTATGCCAATAGTTTGACTTAATAAGTACCAGTAAAAAAAAAAAAAAGCTGGCTCAGGGGAACTTCATATATTACCTTATAAGATCAATTAATTTAACTCAACTATAAAAATAGTTTCTTTTGAAAAGCTATAATCATTAGATATCTCCTAGGTATGAATACCCAGGCTTCAGAAATGGACAAGGTGGTATATATAGCGGTGCTAAACTTTACTAACTGCTTCGGCATCAATTGTTGTTGTCGAATTGCCGAGAACGGGAAAATTGTGACAATTGATGAGCTTTGAAATAAATAAAAATTTCTAACGTATCAACCAGTTCAGGTGATATAAAAATTTCTCTTATGGATTCATACTGATCATTGGACTTACTTGTCGATCAAATGGGTCCATGATCTTACTTAGAAGTCACTGCAAGCATGCAGTGCTTCGACACTAGGTACTTATATACGTGGTATAAGTTACATCCAGGGGCATCTGACTATTCAATGGTCGATCGATGCGCTTTTTTGTTTTTTTTTTGTTTTTTGTTTTGGCGGGTATCGTATTATTAACCAAACCAAATAACCGCTCATATCATATAGACAGACCATTAAAATTGATACTTACTCAGAATTTATTCTGTCATTGATCAGCAGCTAAAATTTAGGGTCTTAGCGCCATAGTTCCTGAAAAATCCAGGCGCCTTATAATAAACACCAGTAAGCTAAATAGTATATTCAAATTTAGACTCAAATTTAGTTTTGAAAACAGTGATATATCAATGGCAATAAACAATCTTCAATGGGTTTACAATCGTGACTGATAAGCTTCTTATACGCTAATAATATACCATCCCCAAATATGTTTAATTCCCGAGAACAGACAGGAAACCAAGTAACTTATTAAACTATATATCCCCATATGTTTTGAATGAAACCGATTATAAATGATGGCAAGGTAATGGCATAAGGCTTATCTTTCATTATATTCGATCTCATAGATATGTCTTTGTTATAATAATTTTTAAAACAGATTCATTCACGTATGCACCATCTTGTCGCCTTCGACTTTGATAGATATCCTCTAG
>JAJLUN010000309.1:0-13723 GCA_030564365.1 Blastobotrys arbuscula | reverse complement strand
TTTTTTTTTTTTTTTTTTTGGTTTTTGCAACACCACGACTAAAATAAAAGAAAGAGTGTAAAAAAATTTACAAGGGTGGTGAGAACACAATGTTCAACAGATTATCACAACTTGGGAAAAATTTTACAGATGAATTGGAAAACGTTGTGAGCACTACACGAAATAATAATAGTCAATCACCGAGTTCAAGAAGTAATATATCACAGGCTTCACAAGGTCAGATCAAAATCTTGGAAAAAAACGCACATCTTATGAATAACCAGACACCGGACCCGGGGTTAATGGAAATGGATTTGTCACAAGATTTGAAAAAGGATCCTCTAGATCAAACTCAAGATGATGAGAAACAATTAGATGACAAGAATGAAGAAAACAAACCTGAAGAAAACAAAAATGACATCAATGAAGAAAAAAGGGAAGAGTCAACCGGTAATAAAAATGGTGATAATTTGGTAGAATATCAAACAAGTTCGGGAATTATAGAAATTCCAAAAGAAATTGCATCGAAATTGAAAAAGTTTCAAAAATATGAGGATAAATACCCAGAATTGTTGAAAGCTTATAGAACTGAAAAGAAAAAGAGTGAATTGGTTAAAGTATTTGAAAAAGTTTTGCAAGAGTATACTCCATGTACATCAATTACTGAAAGTGAAACTTTGGTGGAATATTTACAAAACCTGACAATCAAGAATGAAATGGTTAATGAAGAATTTAGAAAAGTGAGTGGGGAATTGAGTGCTAAAAATAAAGAGTTGGAAAAGAGTAATGATTTGAATAAGGAGAAGGATAATAAGGTGAAGGAGTTAGAGGGCCAGTTGAAAATAAAAGAAGAAGAGTTGAAAACTGCTAATGAAGGTAATGGGAATGACGAAAAGGTTAAAGAACTTGAAAACAAGCTAGAAGAACATGTTGAGACAAACCAAAGTAATGAGTCGAAGATCAAAGATTTGGCAACAAAGTTGGCTGAAAAGGAAGGTTTGGAAACTAAGTTAGCTGATAAAGATAAAGAATTGGAAGAATTATCAAAGAATAATAAATCCAATGAATTAAAAACCGAATTAGACTCCGTTCAAAAATCATTAAAAGAACAAAAGGATAAGGTATCGGGATTGGAATCTAGTACTAAAAATGATAAAGATGAAATTGAAACGTTGAAGAAACAATTGGAATCTAAAGACACCGAATTGAAAGGGCTACAAGCAAATGAACAAAAAGATGATGATGAAACTGAACTTGCTGACTCTTCAACCCAACCTCAACAAACTCAAAGTGGTACTGCCAAAAAGAAGAATAAAAAAAAGAAAAAGAAGGGTAATACCAATAATCAATCAGCAGCACCGGCGCCAGCGGCTGCTACTTCAACTCCAGAACCAACTCCGACAATTGATACTAAAGAATTCACTGATAGAATTAATAAACTAGAAACTGAATTAAGATCTAAAAATGAAGAGATTACTAGTCTACAAGATATGCTAAAAGAAGTTGGTAACGATTTGGTATCTGCGAAGGATCAATTAAAGGAGCAAAATGGATCAAACACGGAATTATCAGAATTAAAATCCAAACATGATAAACTGCAACAAGAATACGATGATTTGGTCATGGAGCGAGATAATTTACAAACCAATAACAAAGATTTGTTGTCTCAAATTGATAGTTTAAAAACCGAAACTGAAAATCAACTAAACGATTTAAACAAAAAATTGGAATCAGAGGAAGCTGAATTATCCACTGCTTTTGAAAAATTAGAATCCAGCACCAAGGAACTGAAAGATACTAATCAATTATCACAAGATCGATTCAAAGAACTAACAACTTTGAAAGAATCCAATGATAAATTGTCTACCAAGATGAAACAATTAGAAACCGATTCTAAAGATTTATCCAAACTAAAAGAGTCTGAGTCCAAACTACAATCTGAACTAACACAATTAAACAAATCCAAACAGCAAAACGAAGCCAAGATCAAAGATTTGGAGGCTAGAGTTAATACAAGCGACTCTTTACGATCCAAAGCAGACGGTAGAATTAATACTTTGAAAACTACTATGTCACGACTGGAAAGTGATAAAAAGGAATTAATCAATGTCAAAGAATCTTTATCTAATCAAGTTAATAACCTAAACTTATCCAAAAAATCGTGGGATACTGAGAGAACCAAACTTGTTAACGAACTTTCACAGCTGAAAACCAACGTTTCGTCGTTAACCACTTCACAAACCCAGGCAGTTAGTCTAAGTGAGGGTATGAAGAAGCAAACCGAGGAACTAACTATGCGAATGAATGAAGCCGAATCCAAGCGAGACGCACTACAAGAAGAATTGGAAGAAACTCATCGTCATTTACAAGATCGAACTCGTGAATTAACCACAATGAGGCGGTTATTAAACGAATCGGAAGGTAATCAAGAAGGGAAAATCAAAGAATCTCTGGATCAAATCAAAACTTTGACCGATGAACGAGATCGATTGGAATCTGAAATGGCGGTTTTGACCTCTCGAAGAGCTCGAGAAAGAGAAAATCTAAACAACAAGGTCAAAGACTTGGAAACTGAAATTTCATATTTAAAAGATGAAAAGAATAAACTAACTAAAGATGCACAAGAATACCGATCGAGTTATAAAAATGATGATGAAAAGAACCAATTTATTAAAAAAGAATTAACACAATCACAAGAATTGATTAAAAATCTACGAACCGCTTTGGGAAAAGCCGAAAACAATCTACGTGATAGTGAAAGGTCCAATTTACAATTGAAAAAAGCAGCCGAAGATGCACAACTACGTTTGGAAAAACTATCCAAAAATCAACGTACTTTGAACGATGACTTAAAAAGTTTACAATCAGATAAATCTAAACTCCAATCTGAACTGAAACGTAATCCCAATACAAGATCATCAATATCTTCCAGTACCTCTAGGACATCATTTGAAGAGCCTAATGCTGATAAAACAAATATTAATTATATCAAAAATGTGTTGCTGGGGTTTTTGGAACACAAAGATCAACGTAAACAATTAATGCCGGTAGTTTCTACACTATTAGATTTTAAAGATGACGATGAACAACGGTTTTGGTATGCATTTCAAGTAAAATAATTATAAGCAGTTTTGTTTTGTTTTGTTTTGTACTAACTATGTATATAAAATAATAAATTTAATAAAAACAATACAATAGTAACTTTAATGTTTAGTAGACTCATAACCCCGATACCCTTATTTTGTTTATCATCATCCATTCCATTGATGGACTGGCCCGCTAATTCTCATTGGTTGCCAAGTTGTGGCAGTGAGTTGATTGGGTACTGAAATTGATACCATGGACCATTAACACAATCAGCTACAGTCATTTGTTGTGTACCAATAATATCGCTGATTTTGATCCCCAAATTAACCGTTTTAATGGTGGAATCATGCTCTAAAATCAGCCCATTAGTTTGTTCAGCTTTCCATTTTTTAACGTCACTATAAACTTCAATCTCGGTTTTACTACCATCATTAACTCTCCAATCAAAAGTGTCTCGGTCCCAAAACACTATAACCAGCCCAAACTGTCGAGTGATTGCTCGAATTCGATCATCAGTAGCTCCATATGGTGGGCGGAAATATTTGGGGACAATTCCAGCAGTGGCGTTCATGGCCCAAATCGACCATTGTAATTGCGCTACAATATCTTCATTTCTCAAACTTGGCAAATCAGCGTGACTCCATGTATGACTTGCTAATAAATGCCCCTGTTCATGTTGTTTTCTAAAAGTTTCTGGGAATCGAACTACATTAATTCCTTGAGTGAAAAATGTGGTTTTACCTGGTAAATCTTCTAATAGTTTCGGAGTAGATGGTGAAGGCCCATCATCGAATGTTTGAGACATCACTGAGCATGTGAATATATCATCTAATGCGGTACATCTATAACAGTCAAATGAGCACATCCATCGCTCAACTTTGGAACAATCTCCTAACCTTCTTCTTGGGATATTTTTGGGAATTTGATGCAAATCAATATCTGCCATTGGTATATAAGGGGGTAAATCTCCTGGCCATTGGTTATAACCAGTTAGTTCAGTGAGCCAGGCCGGGAATGGTTGTAATTGTTGGGTATGATAATCGGATCTTAAGGGTATTTGAGGTTCTTGAGCTATTGAAAAATTGAAAATAAATAGCAAAGTAATCAAGAATTTTTGGTATTTAGAAAATAGTTGCATAATTTTCTTCAAATTATTATTATTAATATTATTATTTTATTGATGGTTTCAACTAAGCGCTCTGTCGTATACAGGTATATGGTATCCCTTTTCTCTCTTGTCGGTAAATTAAAGATGAAGCTGTCCTATGAATTGTAACAAATATTGTAAAGTAGGAATAGGATTGGAGCGTTTGATACTAGTGATACATTTATAAAATAAAACCTATGTTTATCTTAATAAAAAAAAAAAAGTCAAATTTTTTGAATTTTGAGGTGTTGAATTTCGAAAACAAAATTAAAAAACATTGTTTTTGTTAGTTTCACATTCAAATGACGGATGTGATTTTTCTTAGCTTATTGTTGGGATGATGCCCCTTATCCTAAATCTTCTATGTAACTTTAGTGTTACGTCACGTGCAAAAATTAGAGGGCTGCCCATCCCCCCACAAAATTTTTTGACTGTGGTTAGATCGCTTATATTTGGGTCGAATAACAAAAAAAACAACAAAAAAAGATGTAACATTAAATAATAGCCAACACATTATCATAAACACATCAATCATAGACTATAGATAAATAGAAAGATGAGTTTGACACCATTAAAATTTGATTCTCCAAAGGATTTAGATTCATTGCCAAAGATTATTTTAGGATGTGGCGTGTTTAATTATCAATACCATGATAACCCAAAAAGTATTGCAGCAGATCAAATTATAAAAAAAGCATTTGATTTAGGGCTTCGTGCAATAGATACCAGTGCTTACTACGGCCCATCAGAAGAAATTGTAGGGAAAGCATTGACTAGTTTACGAGATGAATATCCCCGTGATAGTTATTTCATCTGTTCTAAAGCTGGAAGAGAAAAAGAAAACGAATTCGATTATTCTGGCAAAAATATCCGTGCATCCGTTGAACGAAGTCTGAAAAGATTGAATACAGATTATTTGGATGTGTTGTACATCCATGATGTCGAATTTGTTGACACGGATGGATGTTTGGAAGCTATTTCAGAAGCATTCAAATTAAAAGATGAAGGTAAATTACGATATGTTGGTATTTCTGGATATCCAGTTGATTTTTTGTTCAAATTAGCCAAAAAAGCTTTGGAAAAGTTTGGCAGAAATTTGGATGCTATTTTGAGTTATTCCAACTTTTGTCTTCAAAATACTATTTTAGGTGATTATGTTGAAAAATTCACTAAGGAGGCAAAAGTCACTAAGCTAATCAATGCTTCCCCATTAAGCATGTCGCTATTACGTTCTCAAGTCACACATCCATTCCATCCAGCTGGAGAAGAGTTGAAACAAAAAGTTCAAGAAGCTTCACATTGTTTAGCAGAACAGAACATTGAACTAGCTGATTTGGCTTCACGATTTGCATTTAGAGAATGGGATGGATCTATTGTGTTTGGCTTTTCTTCTGCTGATGAGGTAGAGCAAGGTTTAAAGCAATACTATGAATCTTTGGACCCAAAAGTAATCGAACAGGATAAAGCTATGGTTGAAAAGTTTAAAGAAATTTTGGGAAATAATATCAACATGACTTGGCAATCAGGTATTGAACACCCAGATTTAGAATAGGAAAAATAAATAAATAAATAAAAAAAAAAAAAAGAACAATTATAAATATTTATATACTCTTTTTTGTTGTTTTTTTTTTTTTTGTTTTTTTCCTGAATTCATTTTTTGATCATTTCCTAGCTAGACATTGAACACTTCAATTGTTCTAATTCATTATCTCGTTCAGTTAACTTAATACTCAAATCAGCAAGTTTTTTTTTCAATTGTTCATTCTCTTTTCGTAATGAAGCTACCCAAGCTGATTCATCTGATGCACCGCTAAAACTACCTCTTGAAATTCGTGCACTGCTCCCAGCACTTGGTAATTTTGAGTCTTCTGCATCAGAGATTGATAACCTACCAGTGGATGATCTGATTGAAGCATTCCTAGATACCGACGCATTTCTAGATACTGAAGCACTACTAGAAGTAGATTGAGATCTACTTCGTGGTTGGCCGTTGGTTTTTAAATCCGTGATCTCTCGTTGTAACTTATTAACAATTGCTTCCTGTTCTTTTTCCATTTGGTCAAATACTTCTACACTAGATAATGGTTGATTAGTTGGGTTTTTGGAAGCATTTGTAGCAGTTTGCTGATAAATAGACGTTCTGGCGGCTGAAGCACTACTAGACACCGAACTAGATCTTCTATCTCGAGTTTGGTCTAGTTCTGAGGTAGGCGCTCTCATTGTGTTGATTGGTGGGTTAGTATGCTGATATGGTGGGAATACAGATGTGGGACTTAGGGCGTGTGATGATTGTCGAGAATGGCGATTTAACCGATCTTCACCTGAGCGATTGTTTGGCTGTTGTTCTTGCTTTTGGTGGCTAGAACGAGATGGAGTATTGTTGTTCAAAGAGTTGTTTGGAGAGCCTGTATTTGGGAATGTATTTGAATTATGCAAGTTGATATGGGGAGGCGAATTTTTGGTCGGAGTAGAGTCGTTGTTTAAGTTTTGTGTTTGAGTTGATGATGGACGTGGTGTATTATCACAGCTGTTATTAATATTTGTATCCTTATTTCTACTGTCTGAACCTGGGTTTGCGGATTGTAGCGGATTCATTGTGAGGTAAGATGATTTTGGTCTATAAAAAAAAAAAATTATTCGTTTATTTCAGTGTTCTTTATCGCCCTTGAACAAATATTTCTTTCCCTCACTGATGTTGTTTATTTCCTGTCTGGGTACAGTTAATTCGAGATTATGCGCTACTACTTTTTGATCTTACTTAAAAACTCAAAGCACCAAAAAATATCGTAAAGTAGACTGGTATTTAACCTTTTATGTTAAAAAATGCTGAGGTGATTTGAAGTAAAAACTGAAAACCAAAGCTAATTTTTCAAATAAAGCTAAAAAATCAAACTAATATATATATTTTGATAGCTGGTAATCCACCCAATTGTTAAAAGCAATCAAAAATTAAAATATAAAGATCAATGGAAAATGTACCAATAAATCAGTTGATTCTCTCTTAATAATCTGATAGAAGAAGAAGAGGAAGAAAAAAAAAAAAAAAAATATTTTGTGAGAATGGCGAAGACAAAAAAATTTGTTAGAAAGGGGATGTTTATTTATTTATACCAAGATGGGATGCGTGGATGACCAGTCAAAACTTACCTAAATTTAACTGTAATAATAAAATAATTAATGCAGGCTTTAGTTATAGATGTGGCTCTGTTAAGGCCGTGGGCAGATTAGACCTGCTTTAAAAAGCTATAACTTTGGCACGCACGCCTAAACGAAAAAAAAAAAAAAAGAAGTCATCAGCAGACTACTGTAACAGCAGAATATAAAATGTTCTTAGAAAGTTTGTAAAAAAAAAGTGGTCTCCGCGGGGCCGGGGACTCCGCCATCGGAACATGCGCTAGAATGTTCACAAGCGCTCAAAATTGTTTTAAGCTTACTTTTACACCAATGCCAATATTGAATATTGTGGTAGTCTATCGTCGATTGGCAATGGCACGCGAAAGGGGGCGGTACGTATGAAAACTAACAGTTTGTTTATTTATTTATTTGGTATGAAATTTCGTCTAATTACTTGTTTAGCTAACCCTTCTCAGCTGAGTACAATCACCATGCCCCATGCACACTTTTTGTATACAATTAGGGGTTTGGATCACCCAATTAATCTAACAGTGTTTAACTATCTCAATTAAATGAAAAGTATGCATATGGGCCCATAAGTTTATTTTATCAATAAGTAATTAGATATTTTAGGCATGCATATATGTTATGTTTATTCATTTAATAAATACATATTGGGAATGTTTGAAAAACCCGATCGATGTATACATTTAATAGTAGTTAGTTAGATTTTTGAGCTCTTTAGGCTTGCTGATTATCATTATAGCTAAATCACTACCTACAATTTTATGTAGATTGCAGAGTTCATCGCAATCGATTTTTTTATTAATGTTTGTTTGTTTTGAAACTTCGTTTTGGTATACACTTTTTACAAGCAAGATAAACCCGTTTGCCATTTCTGGTGAGAGCATTACAATCTAACAATCATAATTATAGCAATATTCGAAAATGCGAATTTCGGTTTGCTTATTGTTCGTAATTGCTTCGAAGCTCAATTTTCGAACAACACACGTAAATTGCGGCATGGTGGTTTATTTTGTGCTTAGTTTTTGCGCGCACGTGCAAAATGTCTCTGGACTGATTGTCGATGCCATTTGCTAGGCCCCCATTTAAGTAAAATACAAATAGATAGATATATATATATCGATCTGCAAAAGAACGAACGATGACAATAATTCACAAAGTCTCGATCGCGCATAACTGTCGATAGTTTTACTATAATGCTTAATTGCTTAGATTGAATCCCTTTTTCCTTTTATGGATATTTTGATATCTTATTTTCGACTATATCTGATTTTTGGAAATCTGGCCAGCTGACTTACGTCAATACATGTTTACCAAAGAGCTCCACGGTTACAATATGTACCATTATTTCCTGTAATTAATTAATTAAGATGTCGAATATTTAATATGACTATTAATTTTTTGGCCGGTTTGTAGTCTAGAGACTGCCATGGCTTGCTCTGCTAATTAAATATTTTAGTTCCATTTGGACTCCATAATAGAAAATAAACCATTAGCAATTTAATAATACGCCCGATTTTATTTTATTTCAGCCGTGGACGGCTCCGACACTCACAGAGTCTATCTAAACTATAGCTAGATTTTGATATGAACTATAGGTATAACAAAATTAAGTTACGCGCTTGCAAGCGTGATTCTCGAGACCGGAGTTCCAAGTTGACAGATTGAAAACTATCAACTTGAGCCGAAATGTAATATCTAGTTAATTCTATTTACATACTAGAAACCATTATTTCAAGCTCCGAAAAAAAAAAAAAAAAAAAAAAAAAAAGACCTTATCAGGCAAGTTTTAGTCTTTCCGCGCAAAACCCAATTCTGCTTAAACAATGGCCACATTTCACACTTGGGAAATTCCTGTGGTTTTTGAAAAATCTCACTGCTGTTGAATGCCCCACGTGAGTATCACTGTGTGGCTCTATAACCAAACTTAATTCTCGAGGTACATCCTCCCCATAATCATTCGGAACAAACAACGTTGTCAGGTTTGGAAACAGGCATCTTCCGTCAAGAATTGTATTTTTAACAAATCTGATATTATTGAATTTATAGGGCAACCTGTTCTGGATAGATAAATCAGTTAACAATCGACAGTTCTCACCTATAACTTTAAAAAGATGGGCGTAAGGTTGAGCAGCTGTCACATTTATGTGTAAACATCGCAGGTTTCGAAGTCTACTAAAAATACTGCTCAAAAACATATCCATATGTGGGAGATGTAGTTCAAAGTTTAAATTTTCACAGGTTGAGTTATTAGTACTAACGAAATTCTCAATGTCATCCTTGAAGGTAGAGGTCTCTAAATTGCCTCTCTCTATATTTAGTTTATTGACTCTATCGAGGTCAGTGATTCTTTCATAACGTAATGATTTCAATTCTTTAGTGGCCAAAGCTCGCAGGACCACTTGTCGCTGATCGAACTTATCACTATGAATTACTACTAAATGTTCTAGCGAGGTACAAAATGGCAGAAATTCTAATGTTTGTTCTCGACATAGTGGCGTGATTTCTATTCTCTTCAACTGCTGTAAGGTATTATAAGTTTCATTCGATATTTGCTGGTTGTAATAAGCCAGCCGAGCTTCTGCAGTTATTACTAGCGTATGTAAATTGGTGAAATTTTCCAAATAATTCAAATCAAACTCGAATGGAACTATGTTCTCAAGATGTAGCCGTTTAACAAATGGCTTTATAGGCGTTTCAAAGGTAAGCAAATCCCTTAATGCATTAAAGTTTAGTCTGAAATCACCCTCAACAATATTAAAATCATCATCAATTAGATATTTTAATGTTTTAATAAATAAACCGACCTCTTCTTCGCCCTCTGTAGTGAAAAAAATTTCAGATTTTGCAAACTTTTCATCTTGCATTATACCCAACTCAAAATAGTCGTCATTAAAAACCCGTAAATAATTGAGATTAGTAGAGTTTTTTAAAATATAGGTAATTTCAAAAATATCATCCTCATTTTTGAAATTTCCAAGTCCAAATCGAATTTTTTTAATTGATTTTAAATGTTTTAAATATGAAAACTTCTCGGAATCAACACGCTCATCAGATTTCAATAATAGCTGCAACTCTTCTAGGTTTTCCAAGATATTTGTCATGTTATATGATACATGAAACTCTGAAAGATCCAGGCTATCAATTTTTAGGAACTTCAGTCTATTCATTAGAGCTATATCGCTGTAATATAGCTTGGTTTCTGTCGATAAGTCATTAAGTAATGCAAGCCTGTTTACACTGATATTTCCAAACAACTGTCTCAACGATTGGAAGCAACTGAAACCTATAACAATTGCGAGTTCAGTCGTATCAACGTGCTCAAACAGCTCGAACAATTCAAGTACTAACCGTGCATTTCCATTAGTACAATTTTTAAAGTCTACCTCAAATTCACCAGAACATTCTGTATCGTAACTAAGAGTTTTTGCTATGGTAGCGGTCAATCTGTCATTCGAATACTTTAAATTTTTCAAATATACAAATCCTAAATGGTCTTTCAGCAAATTCATTAACCGTGAAAGATTGTGATTAAAGTAACAACCAAACTCAAAAACCTTCAATGGTATTATCTGAGACATGATCATAAATAACTCTTCAAAATCGCTACCAATGTTGTCAATGTGTAATAATCTTAATTGTTCAAATGCTTGGAAAGGATTAATAGCATCAGATGTGGTATCAAATGTGAGCGCTTCTAATAAATATAACTCAGTCAAATATGGCGCATCGTCTAATAAATATATGAGATTCAGGTCGGTAGTGTTAGTAAGGCTCGTGATTTTCAATTTGTTGACTTTTCTAATGAAACGAGTATCGCATACTTGAGAAAATTCTTGCGCTAAAAGGTTGCAACATATATCAATATTTGTAAAAAAATGTGTTCTATATATTATCACAAGCCAGTTTTTTATAACCAGCTCGGAAATGTCATTATCTTGAGGCACCCACCCTACAATTTCGATGGTTTTTAAATTGTCTACATTTTTCAATAGTAAGTCTGTTAGTTTTGAATCTATAGTTAAATCAAGTTGCAAGTAGCTCGGGGAAATGATTATATCATTTTGTAAACACCATTTAATTAACGCACTCAATGGTATATTAGCACAAACTGGGGTGAACTTTTGGGAATAATTTGAACTTTCTTTCTTGAATATCAGTTCTTTAATATGTCTTGTGTAATTGTTATTTATATGCTGTCTTTCCCATTCTGTCAAGGGTATATGACTATTCCGGGATTGGTGACTGTCAAAATGATGTAACAAAACAGAATAGGCTCTAGGTCCTGAAAAAATTATCCTACCAATTGATTCAAACCATAGTTTGTTGACTAATAAATATTGAAGTATTTGTTTATTTGAAGTTTGTTCTTCATTGTGGAAGAGGTACCCCCATATTTTGCGAAGTAATTCTTCAGGTACATTGTCCATTGTTGTTTTGTCGTTGATAGACTATTAATTTTTTTTTTTCAAAGCTTGCCGTTGTCTACTCAACTCCCAGTCTAGTAGTGTGTTGCGCACGCAGAGATGAGATCCGGCGTTGACTCCCGATAGTCCCTGGAAATTTCGGGATGTGGAATAGTGCAAGTCTCCAGATAACATATCATACCACCAAAATTCCTAAATTTTCTCGACTATAATTATGCCTTTTAATAATATAAAATCATAACTGGGTCTCACCTACATTCTTGATGGTATATTACTAAATGGTGCGTTTACGCTTGCTAAGTTGTTTACTTTCCCCGCCCCCTAAACTCCCCTGCGGCAGTTTTGGAGGTTATCAGATCTAGATGTCTCAGATCTATGACCTACCCCCCCTTTCAATCTGGAGCTGAAGTTTACCTAGACAATTATAAGAAAGATAGGTATACAAATTTTTCATGCTAAAAATATAAAATACCTGGTCAATTAATAGGGGAATTGAATTAAAAAAAAAAAAAGAAGCACTCAGCTTTCACATATATTAGTTTTAGTCAGACTGGTCATCTTGATCACCAACTGTGATATCATCTGTTGGTTTAGTTTTACCATCTTGATTGGTATATTGTTGAGGCTGATTATCAGGATTTTTATAGCTATATTCATAGTTTTATTTGTAGTTACTATTATTGCTGTCATCGCCCTCAGTTGGTACTTAATTACCATCAATCGTACCACTGTCCGTTGTTATAGTCGTAAGTACGTCCCCGTTGGTCAATTGAGCTATACTGCCATTATTATCATAGACAAAAAAGTTAGTAGGATCAGTCGAGCCGTCTGGCACTTTGAACTTTTTTCAACATCATTATTGTCTGTTACATCCTCATAACTTTCATATTTGATTTCCCATATAGAAGATTGGTTTTGAACCAAGGGGTCCTGGAAGTTGTCAGTAATTTGTATAACGTTACTAAACTTTGTATTTCAACCTATTGTGCATAGTATTAATTTCAGAAAATTTAAAGAACTAATGCATTATTTATATATTTTTTCGCGAAAAAATAGGTCTGGTCACTATCGCATATATATCTAATGTATTTTATATGAGAGCTAAATAAAGATGTGATTAATTGATATAATACATGGTGCGTTTGTTCATTTAGGTAAGCATCCACAGTGGATCCTGACTAGAAAAGCCGTTGTTTTAAATAAGCTTCGAAGTGGTAAGTGTTGGACGCCGATACTTGACCGATACAATAAAGTGTTAGGCTCCGATACCGGAAGAATAAGTCTTAAAGAGAAAACTTTTCTTAATAGAAGAAAAATTTCTCCTGAAAATATTTCTTCTTCTTCAACTAATTTAATTAGGACAGATAATATAATAATAGATATTTTGTTTGTATTTTTTTAAGAGTAAATAGATTCAAAGATTAGATGGATCGATGCATGGAATGAAACCAAGGAATTAAGGTGCCCCGCAGCCGCATGTTTCTAGTTTTATCGATCTTACATTGTGATTGTTTTAAGTGTCTCGAATTAAGCGCCCGAGTTAACCAGCCCAGGTTCATTTTTACACTATGTAGTGGATTAATTGAGATTATGAGTATATCTATCTAGCTGCTGGTTATGCTATGATGTGTCTAGGTATTCTCTTCCATTGTAAAATTCAATCCAAAAATTTAGCAGAAAAAGTGTAATAAACCTTGTGCAATTGATGTATAACTCATACCAAGTTCAGCATTTAACGAAAAGTAAATGCGTGGGAAAATATAACTCAACCTCAGAACAACATTAATTACGACAATTATTTATGCTCACAGAAAAAAAAAAAGTATAAATTAATAAGTTACACAAATAAATTAAAGAAAATTTCGTAAAATCGTTTGGTAATCAAAATAAGAAAAGAGGAGATGAAGGAGTATTATAAAATAAAAAAAGGTGTGTGTGTGTGGAT
>JAJLUN010000308.1:0-13876 GCA_030564365.1 Blastobotrys arbuscula | reverse complement strand
ATTAAACTTTTTTTTTTTTTTTACTTCATTTTTACAGATAAGCTTAAAATCGAATAAAGTAAACAAAAACAAAAAAATGGCTAGTGATAAACAATACAGAGTGGTTGTTGCTTGTGATAATGCTGGTGTTGACTACAAAAACGCCATCAAAGCAGATTTGGAAAAAGATTCAAGAGTTTCAAAGGTTATTGATGTTGGTGTCAACGAGGCCAACGATAACACAGCTTACCCATGTCTAGCTTTTGAAGCAGCAGAAAAAGTTGCACAAGGCCATGCCGATCGAGGGATCTTTATTTGCGGCACTGGGCTGGGCGTTGCTATTAGTGCTAATAAAGTTCCAGGTATTCGAGCTGTCACTGCTCATGATTCATTCAGTGTTGAACGATCTATTTTGAGTAATGACTGTCAAGTTTTGTGTATGGGTCAAAGAGTTGTTGGTATTGAACTGGCAAGACGACTGGCTAAAGAATGGTTGGGCTATGAATTCGATACTCAATCTTCATCTGCCGCAAAGGTAGCCGAAATCGAAAAGTATGAAAAGGCCCATACCTCTGTTTAATATATATATATATATATGTAATTTATTTTAATGTATTATTTATCAGTGAATTAACTAATGTTTTTGTTCATTTGATCTACTAGAGGCTTTGTCCTTTACATTATTTATCAGTTCAACCGTAGCTTTTTAAAAATACAGAAAAAAAAAAATATATATATATATATATAAACTTAATTATAACCAAAAAAAAAAAAAAAAACTCAATTCATAAAAACCATATATATATACGTTAATCATAAAAACTTCTCAATAAATCTGATAAATAGAGATTACCAACAAGGATGACCACCGCTAACAGATATATCGGCACCAGTCACATATGTTGACATGTCAGAAGCTAGAAATAGCACAACACCTCTCACTTCAAAAGCAGAACCCAAACGACCCATTGGATTTTGATATGCCCAATCGTCTTCTAATGTTGGATCCTTATTTAGGTGTTCTGCAGTCATTTTAGTTCGAATATGACCCGGTGAAATGCAATTAACTCGAATATTTTTTGGGCCCAATTCGCATGCAAAATGTTTCACCATGTGAACCACAGCGGCCTTTGAAGTATTATATGCAACCCAGTGCATGTTTCGGTTGATAATTGAACCACTCATTGAAGCAGTAGCGATAATTGAACCTTCAATATTTCGCTTAACCATAGATTTGGCCCCAGCCTTAATAGTATTAAAAACGCCAATGACATTCACTTCCAAAACTTTTTTAAACGACTCAGAACTGTATTCAATACAATCTTGAATGGGGCCCAAGACACCAGCATTAGCAACAATAATATCAACACCGCCATTTGCTTCAGCAATTGATTCCAAAACCTCAGTAACCGCTTTCTCATCAGTTACATCAACTTTTCTGTAATTCAACGAGCCGGGTGCATTTATTAGGTTCAAATAACACTTACTAGCATGATACTCACAGACTTCAGTTCCAGCTTTATCAGAGATTGCCTGTTCGTCTTCATACATATCCCAACTGTACACGTTAGCACCCTGTTCTGCCAATGCCAATGCGTATTCCAAACCTAATCCTGAAACACCCCCGGTAACAATTGCTGTTTTACCCCTGAGGTCGGTAGCAGCTCCGATAACGACTTCTTCAACTTTGGGTCCTGGGTTGCTGAATGCTTCAACTGCTGCAAACGTACCTTCCAGTTTTTGTGGAACTGGCTTGCATTTTGGATGTACCACTTTTGGGAATACAAGTTTTTCAGCCATTTCTTCAACTAGTTGTTCCGCTTCGTCTGGTTCCAATTTAACAGCGTCGTTGTCATTGGGATTATCCTTTTTATTCTTGTCCCCCGAATCTGTGACACTTTTCGTTGGTGGTGGAGACATTGTTCAAAAATTATTAATGGTCTGCTTTAGAAAAGTTCAAGTGTTTGAATGGTTCCTGTGAGTAGAGGAGATCTTTTCTGAAAGAGAGAGAAAAAAAAAAAAAAAAAAGATTTGAAATAAGAAAGAGGTGGGGCATAGGACGAGAGAATTGGTGGATATTTGCTCGTCTTTTATAATCTTTTGGACTCAAGGATTAACTTTGATTAAACGTTAAGAGTAAATACTGAATCCTCAATTTTTAGATTCGCTCTCCCTCTTATTCATGGTTTTTCTAATTTGCTGTGACGGGGGCTTCTTTGTAATAAACATTGAGATTGTTCTCTATAAATATTAGCACCAAGAGATTAAATAGTTGGGGTATATTTAAAGTTTGGAGAACATAGTTAAAATTTGGGGTATTTATTAACGCTGCTCATTGTTCAACATATCATGGGACTTTATTTCTATCTTATCTACGCTGGTACCCGGATTAATTTTTTTTTTTTTAAATTTTTGCGATCAATCGAAAGTATAAGTATAAGATCTGCTCTTGTGTGGAGTACTAAAAATAAATAAAGCAAAACAGATCCTAAAGAAAAACATGATCAATAAAGGTAAAATAATTTTTTTTTTGTTTAGTACACAAAGACCAAGGATTCTTATTCAACAAAAGTTTGTCATGTTATACAGTTGTTTAGGCGATCTCATTAACCCATTCAAGATACTAAGAGAGAGAGAAAGGGGAGGGGGGAGTTTTGTAATTTTAGATTCTTTTTTTTTTTAATTTTTTTCTTGACTTTAAGCTGCGACTGTGTATACTAGTTTAGGTTCTGTAAACAACAAAGCATGAAAAAATGCTTAAGGATCTATTCACCTTTTTTCTAATTTGATTAGCACTTATCAATTCTAAGCAAGGGATAACACTAAGAGCTTGAAAAATGCCTATATAACTTACTTTACTAATTATAACATGTATATATATATAACTCGGACTAGCCAACAAAAAAAGCGCTTCTAATAATTTAGATCGAGGGGTTCGGATATAATAGGTTTTTATAAATATTTTTTTAAGTGTGCTAGTTAATTTTGTCAAATCGATGTTACTACGAAGAACATATAATTACAAAGCTTGTGTAGTAATTTGTTAGATTCAATAATCACAAAAAATCAATTAAAACATAAATTTAAATAAGGTTTAAATCTAGGGCCAAAGGATCATATGACATCTAAATACAAAACTTCCCAGACCTTTTTTTTTTTTTTGCGTTTTGAAAGCAATTATTTGGCTTTAAGTTTATAAACAATGTAATAATAAGGTATCGCTTTCTCGCAATTAAGCTTATAATAATCGTAACAAAGCTTCACCGCAACATGTAACTATTATACCATGAATGCGTCCATAGACGCGACTGCAAAATTTATTGGTATAGTAAGTTTGGATATCACATGTACAGGGTCAAAAATTTATACTCTTGTGATATTAATCAATTGTAGCTGGATATACTCCCGAATCCAATTAATGAAAGGGGTGTTGCAGTTGTGTTTGTTTTGTTGGGATATTAGAAACAAAAACAGAATAAAGATTTAGGAAACAATAAAATTTAATGGTTACAATACCAAGATTAGATTAAATCCAGTTGTTGTGGGGTCAATAGCGCTGAAAGGCTTAATTATGCACTATACCCCTCATCTTTTTTAAATTACCCATAGGTTTAAGATAAAATTATCCGTGGTGATAGTAGCTGCTGCGCATTATCCAGTGAAAAAAAAAAAAAAAAGAATAAAGGAACACCACGCAGCTTTAGAACAATGAGCCGCGCAAAATGTCTCAGGATTTGATTCAAGACTCATTGAGAATTTCGTTAAATTTAATAAGTAAGGTGGGGCTTGAATGCTCTAAAATAGGGTTTTGGCTTACATACCATAAATATATGAATTTAAAATTTATAATCATTTAATTAAAATAGTTGTTATATTCATATACCTTGCCCCTGAAATGCTCAAAAAATTTCGACTGCAAAATTATTATAAAGCTTTTAGACCATATAGTGCAAAATATTGAATAAATTTCACATACAAGACAGAAAGTAATAGGCCAACAAAAAATTTCGAACCATGAATTCAAGAATGATCGTGTATACAGAAACTTTTTTAACAAGAGTCTATTCTTATAAGTAACATTACCAGTAGCAAATCTGAGCCATTTACTTCAACGGATCTCCCAATAGACTAATTATATGTAACACAACTATATCTAAAAATTCAGGTATCAACGAACAAGAAACCAAGATATCTATTCTCATTTGTTATCCGGACAAAAGCGACGAGCGTGACCTTTTTATCTGCCTTGTTTAAACCAATCATCGAAGGCTATCTTGTTGAGGTATTCTGCTTTTGTTGTGGATCTCTCCTGCTGCTCGTGACTGCACATAATTATTTGTTTTGTTCTAAAACTCCACGATGTGAACGATTAATTGGTTGAGTGGTAGCGAGAAAAAAAAAAAAAATTTCTCAATCTATCGGTAAATCCCAGTTTGGAAGTTTCCGCCTAGCCGGAATATTCATCAAGCTTGCTAACCACTCAGCCGTGAATTTTACGTCCAACAACACACGTCGAAGTAGGAAAATCTCTACAATATATTAATTCAGTGTCGCGATCAGGGCGAGGGTCAGTCATAATAAATTTTCATTCTTGAACAGCTCAAATTCAAGCTGTTATTACAGCTCTGAGTTCCCAGTTTAAAAATTTAGCAGTCTTGAACATAATAATGTATGTAATGATTTCAAAAACTTGTACTGGATTCTAGAATTCCGGAAAAAAAAAAAATTTGCATGGGCTTTTTTTCCAATCGAATCGGTTCTCCTAATAGATATCTCTTTCAAATAATGTTTTAATTAAAGTTATCTAATGGTATATACACCATGTTGTAACTAATCACGGGTAATCTTAGAGCGGAGTAATCTAAATCCCGCGAACCAACGATCACTGCTCCCGACGTTGGTAGTAGTTAATTTAGCTGTTAGTAGTTTACATTCAGTGACGGTTTGGGGGGCTCAATTTCATAGGGAACAAGTATGCACCAAAACTAATACACACAGTGATCCTGCTTGAATATTTCCGTCCCGGAGTTTTGTTCCCACTCCAAATATTAAGAACCAAACTAAAAAATAGAAATAATGAAATTAAAAAGCTTCCTGTGTACCAACTTCATGCGAATAATAACAACATAGAAACACGGTATATTATAATATCGATGAACAAGGCAACGGGCTTAGTACGTGGTAAGCGCAGTAGCCAGCAGGTCTGGTAAAAATTTAAGGAATGCATACGGTGGTCGACTTGAAGAAGACTAGTAAATTATGAGTGTATTACATGTATTTCAGCTAAACCAACAATGAACAAAAACAAAAAAAAAAAGAAAAATTGCGTAACTGATGGACAACCACTTGATGCCGTTAAAGAATGCTGAACCCAATATTTTAGCCCTCTGTTATCATGGTTTATTTAAGAAAGGCTTTCCTTCGCACTATTCGATTTCTTCAGTATACTTCAACACTTACAAAAGGTATTTCTTCATCTACATATCAATGAAAATTTATGCACAGACGATCAATGTGTATTTAATGGGCTTTAGGAAATTTCGCTAACGATAGCTGCAATTGTTGGTGAGAAAATTATTTTTAATCTTGGTTTAGAATCGACACGATAACCTACTAACATGTTTCAAGCATCTGAAACGCGAATGACTTTTAGTTGTACTTTTTCGATACACTGTGCGGCCAAAATTGGCGTTAACATATACGTCGAAAAGTATCCGTCTTTTTTTTAATATGAAACATATCACGCGTTTTCTATCTAAAAAATAAAAAGGGATTATCGATCATTACCTACTGCAAATACACGCGGAAGAGTTGCAAATTGAGTATTTAGGTACATCGCCGATTGAATGTCTGTTGAAAATGCAACTACATATATGCATGCAGCTAGTATTTTATTATGCAGCAGATACTTCGGTATGAATATTTTTTAGCGAGATCGAATAAATAAGTCGATAAATCATTAATCAGTGTTATTGATTCTTTTCACCTTATTTAGCTTTTGGAATACGGCAATTGTTGTTTATCTTTGTCTCACCAGTCGTCATAAACCCTGACTCTCTGTCTATGATCCCATAGCAAGTACTAATAACGATACTCGATAAGTTTGATAACAGAATTAGATCGGAAATATAATATCAAGATACAATATTATTTCGCCTCTATAAATAAACAAAAAAATTCTAATACTGAAATACCAACACTACAGTTTTGTATAAATACCCAGAGCTAGCTTTAACAGTTTATATTCTCCCTTACAAACGATCAAAAGTTCAAACAAAAATTACAACGGAAATGGCCGTTGCTCCATCAATTCCGACGTCTGTGGCTGCTTCATTCTTACATCCTGCATTACCATATACTATCTCTTTAGCTGCTCCTCCCCAAGTTAAAAGGGCTACTTTCATCCCAGGTGCTACATCATTGAAAAATGGCACCATGACCACAGGCTCCGCAACTGCAAAAGAACCTGGATCTAAAACAAAATATTCATTATCATCCATGATTACCACTACAGGTTCTGAAACAAATTTGTTCTCGAGAAATAGGGTTTCCTACACATCTGGATATTCTACTAGAGGTGTTTCAACATCTTCGGGTGGCGCGATGGCAACTGCTTTAGCTAATGGTGCGGTTGCTGGTGGTTTGGCTGTAGCTGCTCTGTTATTATAAAAAAAAATAATAATAAAATTAATGCTTCAAAGGGTGGAGTTTAAGTTGTGGGGACAAACTTACTAGCCGTTTATATACATAAACATCCTATTCTAAGATAACATGAGAGAGGCATGATTACCTAGTATAGATATATGCCTCATTATAAGGGATTCACTAGTTTTGTCGAATCATCCTCCAATCCAAAAAAATTTGTAACAATTATTATTTAGTTTCAATGAGCCAACAGATAACAGGTAATACCATTTTGTTGTTGAAAGCTATCATTATTGAGCATGTTCTAGTTTGTCCCTAATTTATATATATATGAATTCAAGGCGCTACCACTTTAAACCAGATTAAATCAAGTACTATACTCAGCTTGTCATAAACAAACAAAAATAGCTTTAGCACACCATAATGCCGGATTGTAATCTGCCACAGACTTAGTAAATAGCTATAAAAATTTATTACTTATAGCTATAGATCCACCGATGGTTTTAGAAAATAAGAAAAAAAAAAAATGGCTGAACTTTCTAAACTAGTATTAGAAACTAAAAACCCATAATTATTCAAGGCCATCTGTATCCGTTCCCTTATGCTTCTAGATATATATATCGGAACCCGTACTGTATGAAATTAAAGACTTATTGATCATCTCAAACCGTCAGATAGATAAACAAAGGTTTCAGATTGTATTCCAATCTGCTTTTGTTTTTATTTCTATATGCAGGGTTGGCCCCCTATTTGTCCATAGGGTCTCAATTTCAAGATATATTCTTACTATCGATGAGCAGATATATATGTTTTGCTTTCGTTAACAGCGATCTCCAAAGAGCATCGATTGGGTTTAGTCATAGGTATCACCCCTTCAAGCCGCAAAACTTGGATCAATTGGTGTATATATATAACAAAAGCGCATTTACCTTTCTTGAGTATAAATATATTTATCATGCTGTATGTATATTTGATTGTACATACCAGATTCGAAAGTTAAACGACTAGTATTTTACATAGAGAGATACCAACATCATTAATTAAAGGTACATCTTTTTTTTTTTTTTTGTCCAAACCGAGTTTCTTTGTTCAGTTACTCAAAACAGTTCCATTTCATTTTTATTTTTTTATTGGTCCCAATTAATTAACCAGCAAGAAAGAATTGCCAACACTGGTACAGTGTAAACTTGAAAAATATTCTAACGTTCAGCCACACGAATTATTTTTTAAAAATATCAACGACATTATTTCACCAAGTTTTTATTGGTAAGCTTTTAGATCTTAAAACGGCACACTCGTGTGCTGTCTCAGAAAAATTATTTTATTAAACTTTGCAATAACTGTCAGCAGGCGAAGGTTAAGCTTATAATATCTGGCTTCAAAAAATTAAAATATCAATGCAGGCAACATGTCGGGCCGGCACAATCATCAGCAAAAAGGAAAAAAATATATATATGTATACATGCAGGCACGTGAATCTAATTCAAGTAGGGTCTGTCTGCAGCCTTTTATTTATTTACTTATTAATAAAGCCATACAACTAACTTATTTTTAATTCGGTAGAAACCAGATATTAGGTAAATGTATGTTTAGTTGCCGTTTTTATTAGTATATCATTTTAAACTCTTTTTCAAAGTCAAAAGATCGACAGCTGGGTATATCAAAGATACACAAAGACAAGGACCTTACAACATTAACTAGATATATCGAACAAAGCCGCAATATTATTGTCCTTGATTGAATATAAAAAGAAGTACAAATTTTAACTTTTAGTAATATTCAGAGAAATTTTCACAGTTTAAATCAACCATTTTTTTTAAACTAAAAATTCGAACGTTCTATACTACTATTACACTAGCTCTCTCAAACTTTAAAATGAACTATACAACTGCAATTATTGCATCATTATTTGCAATTTCCAACGCCGCATTCTACCAACCTTTCAGTCAAGATGCATGTCAAGGAGTCCCAGGAGCTCGAATTGAAGATACTTTATGTCATACTATCGACAACCATAAATCATTTTATTATAGTGGGGGATATTTCGCATGCAAATTCTATGGCTCTAAAGATTGCTCTGGCAAGGAAAGGGTATTTAATTCCGACGGTAATGGTGGCTGTTATCAAGGCTTAAGTGCTGGATCAGTCAGATGTACTTTGAAAAATCATTAGCTATTTATTTATTTTATTAAGCAATAGTATACTGATGGTTAATTTTTTTCGAGCGGACCGATGTATAATCGTAATAACTACAATTGTTCCATCAGACTTTTCTGCCAGCAGTAGTAATACTCATACGTATGATTGTGATTTCGATGACGATAATTTTATAGTAATATTGTTGACATCTGCAACACCTCGATAACCTTGGAAACTGGAACATAATATTAAACCTGTTATAGTAGTAGACATCAGTTTAGATTTAAAGTTCTAGGTTGAGATGTATAATTTTAGATTCGCATCAATCATGTTTTACCATCAATTAGCCTGGACAGTAACCGGATTCTCACCGTTCAGGTACGTGGCTGATATGGCATTAAGCATGCTGAATCAGTTATTAGAACTTTCTAAAGCAGCCAAGTGATCGCATAATAAAGGATAGAGCCATAGAATAAAAAAGAAAAAGTAAAATGGTAATCATTTGCAAGTCAGATCTAAATTGGTAAAATATCGGCTGCAGGCGTCCGGCGGCACACATTAGTTCAGACAGTGCGGATTTTTAGCCGTGCGCCAGGGTATCTGTTAGCGGCCAGATTGGGAGCTCTCAATCTAGTGCTTAACAAGTTTAGAAAGCCATAACTGGAGGACTAGCTTAGCCGTAATATGATTAATTGCTATTAATTTAGTTTTTATTAGTAGATATTAAACACGATTACCTTGAAGTTATTGTATCTTGTGTTGCAGAACAGTGTTAGCATGTATTTGAAACCACAGATATGCTAGAGTTAATGTCACAATTGGATAGATTGTCAGAAGTAAATATTTGAGATGTTCCAATTTCTTTTCATTATTATTGTTTAGTCAGTTTTAATATATCCCTTAAGTGCAAGTAATGGACATATTGTCCAGTATTTTAATAAAGAACAGGGAAAAAATTCCGCTTTTGTACGAGTAATTGAAATGGCGGAAGAGGAAACGACTGATACGATTATAACTGCACTCCAATAGTTTGAAATTATTGCGCGTACTAATGTTGTTTAAAAATTTAATAAACTTTTTATTAGTAATCTAAATGCTTAATTAAAAAGAGCATAAAAATTAACTGGGGAATCGATGGGCATTTAAAAGCATCGATTGGCCTCAAAAATAATGAAAAAAATTTGTTAAAAAATAGAGGAACACCGCTTTATGTTCATTATTAAATCTCAAGCGGTATTCATAACAACCACATTCACAAAATACTCCACAAAAAAGAAAGTAAAAGTGGAGAAAGTGTCATTATTTTAACCAAAAAGATACTAAAGGAGATCATGATATTGTTGATTCTGAGACTTCTGAGCCGCATTTAGCGAAGAATGTTCCAGAATACTCTAGTGGATACTAGAATAATGTGCTTGTGTTGCCACAATATTCTTAAGATAATTTAATCTAGAACTTTCGTGATTATTAATATGCTTTTCAATATTATTAACTTTTTCATATGATTCACCCATTATATACAATTCTATCAGATATTGTAATTGGTCAAAAGAGGTTAGACTGGTTTTTTGGTTTCGTGATTGGATACGATGTTGAATTAAATATGAATGTTGTGGCATCGGGAGGGCCTCTAACCCGGTCAACGGCGAAATAGAGAAAATATAGTAATTAGAGATTGTGACCAAGTACCCAGCTCAAGACACCACTAAGATAGGCGTGGTTTCCCACGTTCTACTGAATGATGGTGCTTTTAACAATGTCAAGATTCTTTAGACCAAAGCACCAGTACCATACGTTTCTAATTTCATCAAATCAAATCCATCCCCTTTGACAGGCGCATACAGCAAGCCGCTCTTCACTGGTAGTTTGCCATTGTATTCTTTTCGTAGCCGTTCAATAATAGGTTAGTTATTACACCTACTTGTGTATTTACAGCGCGTTGTGCGGTTGGAGTTTTGTACGCGCGAGCTTTCGTGAGCGCTCCAATTAGTTGTGTGAAATTTTCACAATCTATATTTTTCAGGTTGTAGCGCGCGTTGTCCGTTTGATCGATTTTTGGGGCTGGTTTTCAGTTGTGTTAAAATTTTCTAGTTTAGTTGCATATGATCCGGCCCGCCAAAGCTTGGAGCTTCAACTAAGGTATTGGATGCGATGTCGTTTGATGCGAATACCAGGTCGATTACTGCTGCGCTTTTATGTTTGTGGTATGTTGCTGCATTAGCTATCGATGTTAACTGTAGGCTACGTTCCATTATCCAGTCGGCCCATTTCTTGGACAAGTCATTTATGTTTTTATCTATATATTTACTATAGTTGAAATTTAAATAAATACGAGCTAAAATTTTATTAGAGTCTGATATTTATACGGAGTGAGTAGTTTAATTGATAGCCAAAGTTATTCTAGTAGTAAAGATTGTATAATCGAAAACAGGTGAAGAAGAAGAAAATAACACATAACATAAAATTTTGAATTTTTATATTTGTGAAGCTTGCCAACTACCGCGTGCCCAAAGCACTCACTAGCCTCTTATTTCTAACTACTATCCCATAACTCGTGATGGAGATTGAAGTCGCTGGCAATAACGAGTTTACTTATTTGGGCGGTTTGATTGTCGATTTTATCCATGAATTTTTCAATTGGCCTTTTCCCTTTGCTGTTGGCTCTCTGTTGTTATTTTTTCCTTTTATTAATTCAGCGTTGTATATATTTACTGTAATAATGTCGTTAAGTTTGATTCACACCATGTCCACAGTCGTGAGCTCTTGGACTAGTTCAACCTTCTTAAGCCGTTTATGAATTAGTATTATTGCTCGAGGTCGTGTTTGTGTTGCCAGTTCGGCAAATTGAGCTGTTTCAAACAAGTATTGATGTTTGTCGATAGATGCTTTCTAGTTTGTTGGTGGTTCTTGTACCAGATGTCGTAGTCGTGTTTTTGTAGTGGCACCAGGGCGCTTGATTTTTTGTTGTAATTCAGTTGCCCTATCCTAATTTCATTTTTTGCGTTAGTAGTTTACCAATTCCCCCCTCTAATGTTCATTAAGTTGATTACTTTGAGGGTTCGTTGACTGCTGTACATTTTGGATCAAGATAGAGGCTTGCTCTGAATTGTCCAAGTTATCTGTGTTTGTTTGTACCTGTGTATTATTAGTGATAGAGGTTTGTTCTTGGTTTAATACTTCCGGTCTGGACCGTGAGCAATCAACCACTTTGATAAGGGACCCATCTATCCCTAGATTTCTAAGTTGTGCTTGTAATAGTTCGTTTTTAGTTGCAAATGCAACTACAATGGATTGATATTTTCTTTCTTCGGTGGGTTTGGATAGAGCCACTGGATCAGCAACCAGTTCTAGCCCATAAAGCTGCTTTAATTGATCACGCACTTGCGTCATAGAGTGTGCGGCTGGAATAAAATGTATTACTACTTTAGCCCAAGGTGTCATGTCGATTGTGCTATATTTATCACCCAGTGTTTCCATGTATACTTTTTCTATTGCATGTGCTTTACTTTTAAATGAACTTTGATGTTACCTTTGTTTGTTTGTTCAATTAAAATGGCTGAGCTGCCACCAGGGATGGCGTTGTTAATTCTTTGGCAAAGTTCAAACCGGTCGAAAGATTGATTTGGGTTGTGTGGCTTCAAACCTACTGTGTATACTGAGCGCGCCTTTGGTTTACATGCTGTGTGTTTGATATTTGGTTGAGCAGTAGATCTTGCCGCTTGTGCGTATGATTCTGAATCTTTAATTGGTGCTAAAATTACTGCTTGGTCTGCTCTTCTCGAGGTGGAGGATGATTGTTGTCCAAGGATTGTCACTCGATCGTTAGTCGACTGAAATTTTTGCGCCATTTTGCTGATTGAGTGATTTTGTGCTTCTGTTTTTGACCTAATATGATTTGCGGCAGTTTGGTTGTTCTTGTCGCAGGTTTTTTTTTTTAATTGGGTCAGTTGCTTTTAATTTTTTTTCAAACTCTACAGGTAATTTACCGGAAAATTCAGTGGTTTGGCTTTGTGCTTCTTTGTAAGCTTTTTGGGTCTGAATGCCTTTCGTGTTATCCTCGTTGACATAAGACAGCTTTTCACGCAATTCTAAAAAATATGTTCAGTTGTTTTTTGAAACTTCTTGAAATCGTCCAACAAAGTTTGATAATCGTTTACTGTTGCTTATAGTTCAGCTGCTGTTTGTTCCTTTTCGGTTTTTAGTACGGTTTCGTTGTGTCTCAATTTTTTTGGTCTATGCACTTGGGCTTGGTCGTGCGGCTTGAGCATCGTCAGCCATGTGGGTGTTTGCAGAATTTTGCGCGTTCATAATCTAACTCCGTAATTTAATTGCAACCACTACTATGGATATGAATGCTAGTTTCTGAATAAGCGTAAACGAAGTAAATTTTGTTTTGTTTCTTTTATTATTTGCCGCTAGATCGGGATCATTGGAATTAGTTATAAATTTTTTTTTTTGGGTTGTCGATTTTTGGAATTTAGTAAATTGGTGTGGCGCTCGATTTTTGCTTTTGTTTATTTTTGTCCCAAATTTCCGATACAATATAAAACGACGACCAGTTCCTTGCGAGATTGAGTAGTGTGTAAGAAGTAAGTAATAGTTTTTCAATTTCCATAATATACTTATAAGAGAGTGTTGAATTTACGAAATACCGGTTTTAATCAGAGAAAAGAGAACCAGATTCTGGCTGTCGCTGAAAAATTGATTGAAAAAAAATAAATACTCCAATTCATATATTAATTGAAGTAGTGACGGTCCCGGCAAGGATCGAACTTGCGATCTCGCGATTAACAGTCGCGCGCCTTAGCCAGCTTGGCCACAGGACCGGTGATTTCTTGAATTTTGGAATACTCCTAATTGTTTTATAGGTTCCGGCCCCGCTACTCATATCTGCATTTCAAAATCGAAGTTTGAAAAGGCAGTATTTCGAAATGATTTACGAGCAGTTCCCGGGCAGTATTTCTCCTAGGGAACTTCGGTCTGAGTATTTTGAATCATTAATTTGAAGTCAGAAAAAAGGACTAGAACTGAAAACAGGGCACCAATGACTACTGTGGATGGCACAATTGAACATTATTATTATTTTTTAGTATAATTAGAACAGCTTTATGTA
>JAJLUN010000307.1:0-13895 GCA_030564365.1 Blastobotrys arbuscula | reverse complement strand
CAATTAAACTACTCACTCTGTCTAAGATCAGACTCTAATAACATTTTAGGTATGTACTATTTCATATGTTAGTTTATTAAACCTGTTTTCGATTATACAATCTTTACTACTAAGAATAACTTTGGTTATCAATTAAACTACTCACTCTGTCTAAGATCAGACTCTAATAACATTTTAGCTCGTACTATTTAGATTTCAACTCAATAGCCCCGCAAAAGTCTCAGCCCAACCCTTTCTGGCATGATATTGTCCCCATTCGGTGGTTTGTAGCTAATTTAATATCAAATGGGTTCAAAGGCGCATAGGATACTTTAACCAGCACCCAATTATGTGGGATCGGACGTTTGATTGTGTGACAAGAGGATGATGGCTTTGTACCGGAATTGTGAAACGTAAGTTTCTGATCCCCAACTTTTCGTGACCTTCGTGGCTTAAAAATTTACTTAAGTGCATTCATTATTTTTATTTGTTGCATGGGTTTTATATTTTGGCAACAAAGTGGGTAGAATATATATATATATTTTTTAACCGAGTATCAGAATTTCGATAGTTAATATAGGTTTAATATCCGTTTTCTTAGAACCTAGGCTTGTATGTTTCGATTTTTGAGTTACATTTCATTATAAACGGTTTAGGCGGAAAATTTTACGCAAAGGGGGGCCCTATGTTTATTCTACGAATTGTGGGCAAAACAGAAAGAAAAACAGTTCTCCAAGAATGATGACACTCCGTGATGAGGCTCTGTGATGAGACTCTGTCAATGTCCTAATTGTAAGGAACGAATATGAATCGAAATATCGATTGACTATTTGGCCAACTTAATTTTAATTGGCTCAAGGTTGTTCCGATTTCCTGTTTTCGATTTTTTATTTTTTCCCCCAAGCGTGGTTAAAAATCAAATCTGTCCAAACATAAGCGTCCAGTTGAAATTCAGACCTTTTTTTATTATTTATCGAAATATTAGGAAATGCTGCACGAAAAGATGAATAATGTATAAAGAGCTCAATAAACTAGTCTTTAAACAAATTTTTTCTTTTTTTTTTTTTCGTTTAGCCAGGAATTAAATAATGTTCTTGGTAAGATATTGCTGGTTTTTGTAAGTATGGACGTATTGGAGTAATTTGACTGCATTTGAAGGAATTTACCTTTGCGGAAATTTACCCTCTTTCAAATGGTTGGAACGATAAATCCAGTTTTGGAATCTTAGTTAGTTTATTTGGTGCTACTTAGATAACTTACTATAATGGATTACTAACCATTAATCTAAACTTTAAACCGTCGCCCAAGAACTGCTAGCCCCGCTGTAAATTCATAGATCATTGTTTGAAACAATATTGACAAACCGTTGATAACCTGTTGGAATACTACTGAAGAATTTTGAATTAATCGTGGGATTGTGTTTAAAGCTATGTTTCTGTGTGGGAAACGCGAATACAAGTGAATTTTTTGTTGGCCACAACTCTTCTTTTTTTAGGACTACTTTTTTCCCCAGGCTATCTCAAATACTACCAGCCGCCACTCCATATCTAGACTCGAACTGAATCTTCCATATCACATTTTATTAATGCTTTACTATAGACTGATGGCTACAAAGGTTTGACTGACATTTCCATAGCAGTGCACACCGTTGTGGTAATAATGGTTGTCTTTGATAAAATCGTGAAATGATGCTTACATGTAAGATAGGGGGCCCCTCAAACTGATCCTAAAAGATGATTTAGGCGCTGTTCAAAAAAAAAAAAAAAAACAATTTTTTTTACGCATGCCTGCAATGCACAGTTTGTTAGTTGAGGAATGCCCAAAATTAAATGTTGAGTTGTTAAGTTCAGAAGACGTTCGTCGTCTGAGTAATGTGTGAATTCTGATTGAGCCGTCTATATACGTGCCTTGGCTGCTTTATACAGTTTGTGAGTGAAAAATCATTTATTTTATCCCATCGAATAGCTACATGCGCACCAGCTGGCCATCAATGTTTTTTTTTGAATGGTAATGGTAGTTAGGGAAAAATATTTTAAACAATTTAAGACATTAAAAAAGCTAATGTTTAGTAACATATTTATTATTTAGTATAATAACAGGAATATGATATTAAACAAAATACAGAAATATAAATGAGTATACAATAAATGCGTATATATGCAATAAATAAAGAAAAAAGGATGCAAAAGCTGAAGTTGAACGGGCTTCTCAGGCGGCAATCATAAAGCCTGGCTTTACATTTTCAACCAATTTTGTTAAATCGCTCTGGTCAAACAGTACCTTCACTGATAACCCACAACTTGGACAAACTGCTACATCTGTTGACCCTTCCAGTAATTGTTCAATTGACAATTCAAATCTATCACCACAAGGGCATGGGTGGTGAAATACCTCGTGTTTTGTGTCGTAGGACATGTCTTCTAAATCAACTTGATCATACCAATCCATGGCTATTGTAATAATAATCTACTCGTTTTAACACTGTGTTGTGATTAGTTATGACGAGAGAACTAGTGGGTGAGCTAGATGCTGTTATATTTAGTTAAATTTGATTGAAAGTATCATGGATTCACTCCGTATTTATATATACACCATTTTATTAATATTCTAGGTTAAGTTTGATGATCCTTTTTCTATTGCGCTTTCTGAATCTTATTTCTCTCTCGCGCTGGGTCAAGCTGTGTTTAAAAGTGATCACCCAGCGTGCGCATATCCAAAAAAAAAAAAAAAAAAATTTTAAATGAAAAAAAATTTTAAAATGAAAAAAAAAATTTAATAATAATAATACCCTTGGAAACAACGGTGAAGCAGTTAAAGGGTGGAGATATTACAATGGTTCAAACGTACATCAATTTACATTGATCAAAACAAATTATATCTTACCAAATATCCCGGGCACTTACAGCTCTGCAGCAAGAAACCCTTTTAATTTATAAGTAAGATTTTTTTTTTTTGTACCGGATAAAATGCAACCTATTGCACTCATATTATTAGTAAGTCGAAATTATAATATTAAGAATAAACGGCCCATAATTCACATTAATTTTTATTCGTGTAAAATACTGCGCACGATCTCAATAAACCTCAGCTTAAGGACTGGCAATAGTGCTAGCCAATGCATTTTATCTAATGTATACTTGTACTTTAACAAAACTAATTGCTTAGATTTTTGGTCAATTTCTCACAAAATTACATTTTCTTCACATATTTGCAATATGACCGTCTATTTCGAAGCAATTAAACTTAAGTTGCCTAATACCATGCCATGCTCATAGCCTTGACCATTTAGTTCAAATATTAATGTATGAACATTTAAAAACAAAAGCCTCCTCTAATTTTTTTCACCTAACAAGCTTTATGCATCGTACATAAAGCAAGCATTATGTAGGGTAGGGGTTGCTTAGAAGTCTGACCCCGTATTCCAGCAGCAGCTCTGTAACACTTTGTTTCAACTAGGGAATTTATAATGCAATCCCGCTTTTCTCTTCTCAACAAAAAAACACCATGATATTAGCATATGATTAGATAGACGAGTTATCAATATTAACGGGAAGCCATTAATCTCTAGTATTTTTTTATTTCATTTTTTTATGTAGACTATTATTATAAGTATGGGTTTCTAGATGATGGTTTACATATAAGCATTTAATCTGAGATCTAACGGCTTTGGTTCAACGGTGATTATCTCTGTTCCCAAGATTTCCAGGGTCACTGAGATTATTAATAATAAATTGTAAATGCGCGCTCTAGTCCGCGGCTGCCACCAATAAGGGCTGGTTTTAGGCATAAAAGTTACTATAAATAAAATAATAAGTAAGCATATGGTTATAACGCCAAAAGGCTTAGCGGTCTTTAATTAGGAGCTCTGTCTCAGCTACAACAACGCAAGGGAAAAAATATCTTAAAAACCGTTGAAAAAATAATGCGATCGAGAGCATGCCAACTTTTGGTTATGCTTATTATTTTCTATGTGAATTCCCTCCCTCTCTTCTATCTTATATAATGTAAGAAAATATTGGTCGTCAATAATTCGTACATCCATGAGCATATACGGCAATGCGTCATGAGCTTCATGTTTCAAAACAACTTATCGTATCTATTAGGTTTGACTATAAGTACAAGCCTATTGATAAATCGGCTATAATTTAAAAGAGTCGCTGATTTTGTTAGTTTTTTTTGTTTTTTTTTTGTTCTGGCATCACCAGTTTAATCAGCACATTTGATAAAAAATTGATACGATAATTAATGTTTTTCAACATTAGTAAGAGGATCAAATCCACATATACAGCATATATATTTATCTTAAATATGCTAAAACCGGTGGTCCTGCAGATATGTATGCCCCTGTATACTAATTCACAACGGCCCGGCGCCATCTTATTCAAATTTCATTATAATTAAGTTATCATTTGATAAAAAAAAAAATTGAGATTATCAATAGAGTCGTTATTACTAATTATGCTCAAGCTCGCCTCGACATCTCTCGATGCCGTTAACTAGCTTAGCCAACGATGTGAGGTTTCAAGTATAAGCTCATGCGATCAAACGTTATTACAATTCTTGTAAACCATAATGTGTACTATGGTCCCAATCGTTACAACACGAGCTCTGAAATCTATGTGTAGTACTGATATTGTTTGCTAGTGAACCTCAAAGTACTATGATCCGAAATTCAGCATTTTTTGCCGCTAAATAGGTGACTGGAGAGCTCTTGGTAATTGAAAAAATTGAGGATTGATGCATTAAAAGCAACAAATTAATTAGCGGTGTGTGCTTCGGTTGTTAGGTTTGCATATTGCGTATGTGAGCTTGAAATTTTTTTCATGCTTAAGGATTTACAGCGCGTGTTTTTTAAATCTAGCTGATTTCTTCGCGGTTTTGGAAATCACTTGTGATACTCATACCATAGAACGACCGTCAAGCCGCAAAATGCAAGACTTCCAAAAAAGACCGATCTAACCTAGCTATTATGAACTATAGCAGAATTAGTTCAATCGTGGACGTAATCTGCAGACATCAATTGGCTTTCAACTAACTAATTCATAATTTACCAGGATTCTAGCCCACATAACTAAACAGGATTGCCATTGACTGAAAATCAGTTAGACTCGTGTTTGTTGCAAAAAATACAACATACCGACGAAGGAAAAAAGCCTAGATGACTGCTAAGGCTTAACTGAGTATGTAATTATCCGAATCACATGGATGACCGTTTCAATACAATCAATGTTATACAAAAGTTGTTTTTACATACTACAGTGGAGACTGAGTGTTTTTTTTTTTTTTTTTTTTTTTTCAACAAAACTTGTTCAAAATAAATAATATAGAATCTATCATATCCAAAAACTAATTCTTTTAGACTGCCATTTTCATAACGATTTTAGGTTGCGGCTTATAATTAATTAATTCAAAATCGTCAAAAGTAAAATTGTCAATCGAATCAATTTTTCTTTTAAATTTCAATAATGGATAGTCGCCTGGGGTTCGTCCACATTGAATATTCAAAGCATCAACATGGTTTTCATAAACATGGGCATCACCCATTACATGGATAAATTCGCCAGCCTCAACTTTACAAACGTGAGCAATCATTCTTGTTAACAGTGCATAACTTGCAATATTGAATGGAACCCCCAGCCCCATATCGCACGATCTTTGGTATAATTGACAATTCAAAGTTTTGACACCGTTAGGCCAACTAACATAGAACTGGCAGAACATATGACAAGGTGGTAATGCCATTTCATTTAAATCAGCAGGATTCCAAGCAGATAAGATAATCCTTCGATCATATGGGTTATTATTAACTTTATCAATAACTTCTTGTAACTGGTCAACTCCTTGTCCGGTATAATCAGTATCACATTTGACATATTTGGCACCGAAATGTCTCCATTGGAACCCATAGACTGGGCCCAAATCACCTTCTCTTCGATGACCTAATCCCTGTTTTTCCAAAAATTCTTTTGAACCATTACCATCCCAGATATGGATACCTTTTTCTGTTAATTTTTTACCATCAGTACACCCGCTAACAAACCATAATAGTTCTTCTAAAACGCCTCTATAAAAGACGCGTTTTGTGGTCAACAATGGTAATATATTATTTTTCAAATCAAATCTTAATTGGGGCGGTCCAAATATCGATCTGGTACCTGTACCTGTTCGGTCTTCTCTCTTTTCTCCTTCATCAATAATCCTTTTGCAAAGATCAAGATAGGATTGTTCGGATGGATTTTTTAGGCAATCTTTGGTCATTTGTTGATATATATATATATATATTTTTTTTGTTTTGACGTGTTTGCGTCTGATTTTTGAAATTAAATGCCAAAAAAAAAAAAAAAATTTAGAACGCGAAAAAATAATAATAAAAAATCCTATTAAGCGTCGAAAAGCAGATGGCAAGCTAAACTAAAAAAAAAATAGTTTATGCGCTAGACCGTTAATAAATAAGCTGTTAAGCTTATCCCTAATTTACCGTATGCTTGAAAACATAAAAATGGTAGACCGTTATCTTGCGCACGCGATTTTTTTCAACACCAAAAAATATTATCCCGATTCCGGTCCGATTGCAATAGTTTTGATTATAATCGAAGCTTATGCACTAGATATTAAGTGCTTGACAGCCATAATAAGCACAGCTTAAAATTTACTCATTTATCAGTTTAAGCTCTAATAAGCCTCGATGTTTTTGTTTTTTTCCCCACGTATACGTCGGAAAAGCAAAGTAAAATGATCTTATTGGCAAAGGAGGGTTAAAACAAAAAAACTTGAGAAAAATAAGCACAGGGTGTGACTCTAAAAAGTTATTTCAGTCATTTTATACTTCAAGCGTGAGTAATAAGCTTACTTATTTGAAAAATTAAATATATTGTGATTCCTTTCTTTCTGAATTTTTTTTTGGAATCTTGACATTCACTCCAAACAAAAAAAAAAAAACACCACAACACACAGACACAATATGCTCTCACGAACACTGCTTCGAAGTAGAGTATCTGGAGCCCCAGCTCGAATCACTGCTCGACGGGCCAACTCATCTATCAGTGCAATGGCATACAAAGTATTGCACCGAAATACCAAACAACCACCATTGCCAACCATCGACACTCCAAACTGGTCAACCAACGCTGCGATCTCGTCCATTTTATACGAAACCCCAACTCCACAAGAAATTCCACAAAAATCTCATGTTTTGAATTGTTTGGTTCAAAATGAACCGGGGGTTTTGTCACGAGTTTCCGGTACTTTAGCATCTCGAGGGTTCAATATTGAATCTTTGGTTGTATGTTCTACCGAAGTTAACGATTTATCGCGAATGACCATTGTTTTGCACGGTCAAGATGGTATTGTTGAACAAGCCCGACGACAAATCGAAGATTTGGTCCCAGTTTGGGCCGTTTTGGATTATTCCGATGCGCCAATTGTTAAACGAGAATTATTATTAGCCAAGGTTTCATTATTGGGTCCAGAATATTTCGAAGAATTATTAACCCATCACGGTCAAGCGTATACCGACACTGCTAATCATGCTACTGGTAATGGTACTAAAGAAACCCAAGCCACTGCGCCATTTAATATTAAGGACTACCATCCAAATAACATTCCAAGTTCTGAAGCTTTGCGACATAAACACGAACATTTAGATTCTATTACTAAATTGGCTCAGCAATTCGGTGGACGAGTTGCTGATATCAGTGATCGAAATTGTATCGTTGAATTGAGTGCTAAACCAGGTCGAATCACCTCATTTATTCATTTATTACAACCATTCGGTGTTTTGGAAATTGCCCGATCTGGTATGACTGCATTATCAAGAACTCCATTGGATCGAGGTAATACTACCAGTAAGGCCCACTCTGCCGACGAAATCGTCGAAGCTTCCAACTTGCCACCTGGTTAGTTAAAAAAAAAAAAAATAGTAAATAACCAAAACTAATTATATATAAGATCTTTAAATAGTTTATTAATGCTTTGTACTAATTTCTACGTAGTTCTGTATCACCTGATGCAGGGATTTCACTCAAAATAAATTCACCAACTGGTAATTGAATATTGGCATCGACCAACGATTCGACCCGCACAGGTGCCGATCCTTTGAATAAAATCGATTGGACAACCTTACTAAACAATGATTCATTAGTTACATTGATAGGAACATTGTCCAAGTCGAATTCAACGATATAACCTTGATTTATTAACACAGTCGAACATGGAACCCATTGATCAATAACTACTTGAGCAAATTTTTCGCCTTTCGAAAACAGATCAGCAACACCCCGTGCTTGCAAAACTTTAAGATTTAAATCCCGATCCACATTTATGTCACTTGGTGGTTTAATTACAACACGAACGGCTGCACTTATGCGAGCATTCTTATCATCTGGTATTTGCAATTTGAAATTATTAAATTTCAAGTCTTTGATTAAATCATCAGTATTTTCTTTGCCCATCAACTGATACTCAAATTTAAACTGCTGAATTATACTCCCCATCCAATCTGGAATATCGGACTGGGTTTCACTGCCTTGAATCGTGATAATGTTTGATTCACCGTCCAAGTAATTGGAAATAAATACGTCTAATGGAGATTTCTCCCCTGGACCACAAGATTCGAGTAATGATTGCGGCACTTTAGATAATGATGCTAATACCGTAGTATTAATAACCGAATAAGGTTCTAGTTGTATAGCAGATGTCTGGCCGGTTGATACATGTAATTCTTTGTTTCCATTATGACATCCTGGAATTTTAATATTCCACTGCAAACCAGGGATTTCCGCTTCTACTGGAAAATCATAATTAACAGAAACTTTTGTTGAAACTGTGACTTCACTATCTTTCTTACTGCTTAATTTTATATCACCTAGTTTCACCCCAATACTACTATCATCGTTTCTATTCAATGTTTGTTCCACCACCACTGGAAATTTCCCCATACCTACTTTGCCTTTACTGAACCCAATATCTGCAACACCTCTAAACGTTAAAGGTTCCGAACTTAATAATTTCTTTACAATAGATACCATCAAATGAGGTCTACCAAGATCATTTAGAGTAGTCACAAAATCAAAATCAGTTGTGGAGTTGTTATTGACATTTATTTTCATATCTGGTATTGTAGCATCAACCGCTCTTCCATAACTTTCATCATCTTGCAAAAAATAGACTTTTAACTTTGAATCACTTATTGTCAATGTATTCAAAACTTTAGCCACACCACTAACAATAGATGATCGGACTTTCCCATCAATAACATCATAATTTATCTTTGTATTGCCCATAACTCTTATATCCACTCCTTTATTTGAAAACCCTTCAACAGAAAAATCGTTGATTCTGATTTCTGGTACTCGTGCCATTTCTTGTTGTAGATCATTTAATCTCATAAATCGTAAAAGCCCAAATAAAACCAACACTATCAAAATAGTTGCTGGTATTACTTTTGTTAGAAACTCCCGCCATGCTTCTCTTGTAGTTAACTGGTGTCGTTGACTCCTTCTGCTCTGCCTCGAGCTACTAGTAGCTCCACTATTTATTGTACCGTAATTATCATTGGGATTATCTGCATAATTAGATGGACCAGCTTCATCATTATAGTAATAATCTAGATTAGAAGTTTGTGCTTCATAATCTTGCTCAGTAGAGAGAAGTCGTTGTCTATCTTCACTGTCATTCCTATCCGGCAGCTTCTGTTTATCCATGCTCTCTAATTATTGTTTAAAGAGAAAAAAAGATTAATAAAAAAAAATAAAAAAGGAACGATGATTTGTGTTTGACACTACAGCTGGGGGTTGTCCAAATTTTTATTAGTTAAAAGCGTGCGTGAAAGGTAAAAAAAAAAGTTGATAAGAAATCTTAGAGATAATGTACATCTAGTCTGTCTATTCTATAAATTTGAGGAGGAGGCGGGGAGCAAAAATTGTGTTACCCGGAAGTATATCATCCCTTTATATACAGTATTTAAATTTGGTGCGTACTTTTCTTCCCCAATAAATCATTGGAAATAAACACAGGAAGGCGAATATTGATATTGATCCACAAATAATAAATACATTTTTTATGCCAACTTTTCGTACCCAAGGCTGTAATGCAAAAACCAAAGCTGTCGGTGGAATATTCTGAATAAACACAACCCCGGTTAAACATTGTCCAATTATATCTCGATAACAATCCATCAAATATGTTAAAATACAATCAGACATTGCAGTACCACCAAAGCTGCATAACCCATAGGCAATAACAGGCACACTCCAATGCAAGGATTTGCTAAAGCCATACCCAAACATGAATAAACTCGCAATTATAGCTAATGATGGGATAATGGCAGACCATAATCTCATCTCAGGCTGGAACACTCCTTTATTCCATTTTGAAAGTTTGAGAACCGAATAATCGCACATATAGCCTCCTAAAATTGTCCCCAAAACTGTTCCAACAAATGCAGAGATGTTAATGTTCCCAATTGCAGATGGAGTCCAGTTATAAGGCTCGGCACTGAGATATTGAGTTGATGCGGTAGACATTATGGAAGTCCACGCTACGGTCAGCCCATATTGAATCGAAACAAATAATACGGCCGGTAGTGTGAATAATATTATAAATGGATCAACCCATTTTTTCCAGATTGGCTGCTTGGACGTCTGGGGTGGGTCTTTTGTAATGATTTTTAGTTTTTGTTTATATGGCCTTGTTGGTATGGAGTGGTCAACACCTTTCTCGTCTAGTATGTGTGAAAAATTGGTGTTAATCGGGACATATTTTGTCTCTTCAAATACAAAAAATAGTAGTAGCCATAAAATACTAATAAAAATCAAACAATACCAGTAATTCCATCTCCATCCTTGGTTCATTGTAATATACCCACCTGCCACTTGGCTCATATTGTTGCCTAGATAACAAAACACTAAGTAAATACCATTCATTGTAGCTCTTTCATGAACGAAAAATAGGTCACTTATAACTAGTTCAATCAGGATTTCACTTGTGGAAGTGCCCAATCCCATTAACAATTGCGTTACATATAACTCCCATACCTTTGTCATTTTAGCACTCCATACACACCCGGCAATCATCAGGGTGAATGAAAATAAATATAAGCCTCTTCTACCGTACTGAATACCGAGGGGGATTAAAGCCACACACCCAATTGCAATGCTAGCTAGTGATAATGCGTAGCTATTATTCAATTGCTCATAGCTCCACCCCAATTCTCTACTCATCACATCCCATGAGGGGACTACTATACATTGTAATGTAAAACAGAATAAAGTAGTCAACGCAACAAGAAACATGCAAAACATTTTCCGCCATTTCGGCCAGTTTAGAGGTTCGTTGGGGTCACATGTTGGCTGTGGCTGTTGATTGATTGTATTAGATTCAAGATTGTGAAGTTGAAACTCTGCCGGTGAATCTGATCGGAATGATCTGATACTACTTTGACTTTTCATTTGTTTTTGAGCAGCTACTTGACTGGAACTTTGATAGATAAGAATATATATGCACTAGATTTGGGTAGTTTTAAATGCTGAAAGTGCCAGGTATTTAAACTATTCGAGGTGTACCAAATCTGTATTGAGGACATTGGCTCTAAACTGATTTTGAAAAGAATATTTCTAAGGCAATAGTGCTGCGATGCGTAAAAAAGAAAGCTGATAACAGCTATTCGCTATATTTTTTTTTGGATCCGAGAATGTTTCAAGATCTTGGATAACTCTGGATAGTATATATGATAAAGTACATGGTTTATCCAAAGATATATTCGTATCAGAACTTAGAAGTGGGGGATGGTTTCCTCCCATGACAGCTGTAATCCAGCTATCCGAAAAATAAGACATACACGTTTATATTGAAGCTTACTTAATTAACCAGTTAGCCCATATATATTTATTGTTAGGTTTCATAAACATATAGACTTTTGAAACTTATATCGGTCGTACCTGTTACGATGTTTCAGTGGAAGCTGGGGCATGGCCTCGTACCGTAAATTTGGTATAATGTTTTTATTGAAACTGTTTCAATTCGACTATGCATGTACATAAACACGTGAATAAAGGGTATGTAGAAGGTACCTTTATTTACACATAATTCTGGACAATGTCATGTGTGGAGTCAAATTTGCTATATATTAACATGCACTACCGAAAGCTAACTTTTTTACGTACACCGAATGTTACGCGTGAATAAAGCCAAGTATACAATTGTTGATTTATAATATATTATACGAAACAGGTTTCATCCTTAATTTTGGATATATTTCAGAAACAAGATTTTAATCAGCTCAAACGATAGCCAGGCTTAGGTAAACGCTCTCGATCAGAAAAGCTTAACTGTTGATCGGCTAGGTAGGAAAACCAAGATGAACTCATAGACATTCTTTATTGTTTGAAACAGAGTATTCTATAGGCAACTGCACATCCAACTATAAGGGCCATATGCCAATTAGCCAGATGTCATATTTCAATGTAAATCTAGAAGCCAATGTTATATAATCAAACCGTACTCCATTGATATAGATATGCATATATAGCTTTGTGCATTCTATTCATAAAAGCACATAAAGCAAGTGTTTTTAAAGTTATTTTATCCATGGGTCAATACAGTATACGGAGTGGGATTTTATTAGCTCGCTTAATCAATTCAACTAATTAAGGAATTTTATTGATTAAAAAACTCTAGAGCTAGATCCACCGGTATAAGCTAAAAATCAGTTGTCAACGACACTAGAAAAAAGTAAGTCCAGATAAATTCGCATGTTATTATATACGCACAAACGATAACCGTTTATTTTCTGGGTATTTTAGAAAGCAGCATTCAGTATTGTATTTTCTTCAAGTTGGCGCGTTTTTTATTTTATTTTATTTTATTTTTATTTTTTTCCTTTTCCATAATATATTAAAATACTATATCTTTATTATAATAGTAATGTACTTGTAACGATGTATTGAATTTACGAATCACCGCTTTTAGCCAGGAGCAGGCTCTGGCTATCGATGACACAAGCTATAATTATCAAACTTCGATTTTGAAATGCAGATTTGACTGGCAAACTACCTCATGATCCCAATATCGCCCCATAGACCTTCACATATAATTCATTGTATTTTATCTCTTCCTTATTACTATTAATAATATCAAAAACTATTTCAATACTTAAAAAAATATAAAATCTTTTAATTACTACCTAATGATACATCTTAGTTTAATTATTATTATGCTTTGTGCATCATCGTAGAAGGGTGCTGCTCTTTTTGGCATCAGACACCCCTGTGCAGTGATGTGCTTTTTGTGGGGCGGTTAGGTAGTAATTAAAAGATTTCTCACTCTTCACTCACTCAAAAATATAAAATAACCAAAAATAACAAAATAATTTAATAGCCACTAAGAATAATAATAAGTCATAACTTTGATAATAGAGGAAAAATCAGAAGACGAAAAAACCCCTAATTAGGGCTTATGGTGAAAACTACAACCAGCCTGGATCAGCCAGTGTTGCAGCCCCGCTACTATAATGCCATGAGATAGACGGTAAGCCAAACTTCTGGAACCGGAGAGTCCGTTCGCGGAGAAACATGATCATGATGTCAATGTCATCACTTAGATTGGTGGTTTCAATAGAAAATCGATAAGCTTTTTGTAATTTTAAAGCAACCTCAATGAATCTTGGATAAGATTTTTTTTTTCGACTTTTTTTTTTTTTATCTCTTCTTTATTATTATTTAGTGAGTGAGAAATCATTTATTTTATCCAGGTCCGCTAATAAGTAGCAAAGAGACCTGCTGAGTTTGCAATATACATAAAGCTGTTCTAATTATACTAAAAAATAATAATAATGTTCAATTGTGCCATCCACAGTAGTCATTGGTGCCCTGTTTTCAGTTCTAATCCTTTTTTCTGACTTCAAATTAATGATTCAAAAT
>JAJLUN010000306.1:0-13905 GCA_030564365.1 Blastobotrys arbuscula | reverse complement strand
CCCCCCCCCCCCCCCTCTCAAAAGTAAAAAATTTAAAGTGGAGCAAATACTTCGTTATTGAAGTAAGCATGTAGTTTTATTTCATTAATTTGTGTTTGCTTCAGTTAGATTAAAAAATTATATGACAATTGCAAAAACTTTCATTGGATCTGAATCATGTGTGTCCACGGCGGGGTTTAACGAGCCTAGCAACATGTACATGAAGTCCAGAGATGAAAAAGTTGTTGAGAACCAGTTAAATAAGCGCTAAATAAGCGGGGATATTGTGTGATCCTTTTTTTAAGCATTTCCCCAGTAGGGCCCTTTTTGATGTTCAAATCATGGTACCCCAATGCGACACTAAAATCAGTAAAGATTTTAGGGAAAAAAAAAAAAAAAAAAGGCTATATTAAATTGAAATCTGCCGCGTCGTTTCTCAGAATAAAGCTGCAGCCATATGGATGTTTCTGCCGATCTTTATTACACGGCTAGTACCTTTAGCTGATATAGCATAATTATTTGAAATCCTGAAAATCTTATAAGTCAATCGGTGGTAAATTCAAGGTAAGGCGGCATTGATAAAATTGACTGAAGGTGCATGCAAACATGTGAAAGAAAGAAAAAACAAAAAATTTAGGAAGGGAACTGAGTTTTTTTTTTTTTTGGGAACTGGTTTTATAATGAGCTTCTAATCATCGGCGAGGATCCACAGTACCATAGGCGTCTAAATATCTCTATAGATCAAGTCGATCTGGTAGGTCGTACTCAACATAACAAGGTTTCCTATGTACACATTGTAACTTAGAATGGTATCCAATAGATTGGAACCCATGACGTTTATAGACCAATATCTTTTGGAGTATTTGTACATGTTTATACATTTCCACAGCCAATGCGGTCTCCACAAGTAGTACGCCAAATTTTAAAAGATAATGTTGGGTGTTAAGGGTGCACGGGCTATTCAAAATCCCAAAAAACATTAAGCTTTTCTTATCAACATGAGATCTGTGAAAATGCATTAATTGGCAATAAACTGATTCAGATTTTTGAGCTCACCCCCTGTTTGAAGAAAGAAAAAAAAACAAACAAACAGATATTGTATGTTTAGATAACCAGAAAAATCAAAACAGCACTTTCACATACCTCTTACGATTTCAAATGGGGTTACCCAGTTTTTCTTAATACCGGGGAATTGATGCTTGTGTACTAATAAGCTGGAATATTAAAATCGGCCAAGCTTGATCAACTTGTATATACATTATACCATGTTAGCTTTATCAGCAAAGACCATTATACTCAAATCTGAACTTCATGAAAAAGAGGAAGAGTTAAAACTTGTTTACCAACTATTATACAATGTACACTTTAACATCGAAAATGTTTGCTTTTCTCGACGATTGACTCTGAATCGAATAGGTCTTAGATTTAGCCTATAGGTAAGCGGAGGATGCCGCACGAGAGCTGTACTCTATCTTTATGTGGAGAAAGAGAAAAAGAAAAAAGTAAGACAGACATATGCCGTACTTTATTATTTTTTTTTTTCGTTGAGCACTAGTATCAATCTGCATTTTGAAAATACCCGACACAATTGACTAAGCATAAATACAGTAGTATCTGTAAACCTTGGGTGCGTCCTGATATGATTTGCGAAATCTTTGGCCGTAAAATATGATATTCCGTGCTGGCTTGTCTATCAGATAATGAAAAAGAATCGGTTATTAATGAGACTACAACCATTGGCTTGAGAGTTTGTTTATAGTACAAAATAGCAATTTCGTGACGAGCTTGAAAAATTTAAAGTTTACCACTTTTGTATAAACACGCCGCAATGACAAATTTGAGCTCAAAACGGTCTCTGAGTTTAGAAGTTTTTTGCAACCAAATCGAATACAAACACATCATTGAGGGTAAAGACCTTAAAATTAAAACGATACACAAGTACATCTTTCAAATAAGATAATACTTATCAAAATACCATCAAGTTTAGTAAAGATACAGCTGGATACTAGTAAACTTATACCATCCGTTTTTTTAAATCACGATCAGGGAAAAAAAAAAAAAAAAAAAAAAAAGTAAAGTTTATGTAGTATCGATAAAAGTTCTTCAAACAAAATAACAGATTTACTTTTTTGTTATTATCACAAAATCAGAAAAAAACTGCAGATGACACCAGATATACCGTAACTCGTCCAATCTTCCCTCTTTTCTATCTAATTTGTCGACATTCAATGGATAAAGAATCAAAAAATAAAGAGTATTAAAAAGATAAAATTCTCGATTGGCGGTAATCGTCGGCCAACCTTTCTAAAATAATTGTAATAAAGTTTGGTCAAAATCTTAGATCAGTATAATGGCAAAAGGAGGGGATTTAAAAACAATCTTTACAAAAAAACTTATATAAAATCATCAACATCTCTCTTATATTTTTTTTTTTTTTTTTTCATTTATACTTGGAAATTTCAATCCAACCTCCAAACCCTCTTTCCTATCCGATTATCAAGAAAAGGGGAAAAAAAAGGATGAACGAAAAGGAACATTACTCTTCGGATGAACAGCCAATTGGTTCACCAATTATTGAGCTACCAACCAATTTGGAAAAATTTGATGCCAACCAACGGTCAATGTTGGCCTCCAAGCTGGGTCAAAAAGCAGAAGAAGATGGTATTGCACCAAGGGCCGATGTTGAATTCGTTTATGACAAAATTGTCACCATGTCAACTGAAGATGCAGTGGAAATTTTGACTGCTGCTATTGAGTATCATACCAGTGATCGAAATTTTCCAAATGAAACCATGGCCAAGATCAAAAAATTGGTAAAAGGAAATGAAGAGAGTGGGTTGGCATTAGATGAATGGGAATTCGATTGTAAAGCAGAAGCAGCTATTATCAAATATCACAGTCCTTATCCAGAAGTTCGGGCTATTGCGGATCCATTCGATAATCCAGATGAACCAGTTGAAACTGTCCGATCTTATATTATGGCACTGGTTTGGACGATTATTGGTATGGGTGTTAATACCTTTTTCTCACCACGGTTCCCATCTATTGAATTGAGTACACAAATTATTCAATTATTGATGTACCCATGTGGGAAATTCTTTGAATTTGCTTTGCCAGATTGGGGGTTCACTATTGGGGGGACCCGACATTCGTTGAATCCTGGTCCTTGGAGTTATAAAGAACAAATGTTTGCTACTATTGCATTTAGTGTCAGTATGACCACTATCTATGTCTATTGGAATTTCCAAGTTCAAAGATTAGATATTTATTTCTCTGGTAGATGGGTTACAATTGGTTATGAAATCTTGTTGACACTTTCTAACCAATGCATGGGATTAGGCTTTGCAGGGTTATTGAGGCGATTTGCAATCTACCCTGCTAAAGCTATTTGGCCAAGTATCTTACCAACTGTTGCATTATCAAGAGCATTGTTGATTCCAGAAACTGAAAAGCAGAACATCAACGGATGGACTTGGACTAGATACAAGTTTTTCTTCGTCTTCTTTGCTGGTGCTTTTGTCTATTATTGGGTTCCAGGGTATTTATTCGAAGCATTAAGCACTTTCAATTGGATGACCTGGATTAAGCCAGACAACTTTAATTTGGCAATGATTACGGGGTCTATTGGTGGGTTGGGAATGAACCCACTTGCAACATTTGATTACTTGGCTTTAAATCAGTTAAAACCATTCCAATCTCCATTCTTTGCATTTGCTCAACAATCAGCCGGTACTATGATGGGGTTCTTTGTCATTTTGGCGATCTGGTTAAGTAAATCAAGATGGACTAATTATATCCCAATCAATACGTCATCTATTTATGCTAATGATGGGTTGCCATACCAAGTCACCAAAGTTTTGAACGACGATGGTTCATTCAACCGAGAAAAATACAAGTCTTATTCTCCACCATACTATTCTGCTGGGAACTTGGTTGTTTATGGGGCATTCTTTGCATTTTATCCTTTAAATGTCGTCTACATGTTTATCGATCAATGGAAATTGACTAGAGATGCATTTGCCGGGCTATATCGAGACTTGACATTTGACGTTGTCAACGGTGTTGTCCGATTGAGTAAAGTTTTTGCCAAGTTGGTTACTTTTAACCTTGAAGGAGCCAAAAAGGCTTATAACGCACCGTCACCAACTAAACCTTCGATGTATGATGGGTATAAAGATATCCACAGTACTATGATGATGCAATATAAAGAAGTTCCAGATTGGTGGTTTTTGGTTATTTTTGTCGTGTCATTTGTGTTTGGTATTGTCTGTGTTTGTATCTATCCAGTTCACACTCCAATTTGGGTGTTGTTCTTTGTTGTTGGTATTAACGCTGCATATATTGTTCCAATGACTATTATTTATTCCATGACAGGTATGACTGAGGGGTTAAATGTGTTGACTGAATTGATTATTGGGTATGCATTACCAGGTAATGCCCAGGCTTTAATGTTTGGTAAAGCTTTTGGGTATAATATCAATGGCCAAGCCGACAATTATATCTCATCATTGAAAATGGGTCATTATGCCAAAATTCCACCACGATCCGTGTTTAGAGGCCAAATTATTAGTACGGTTTTGAGCTGCTTTGTTTCTATTGGGGTTATGGAATGGCAGTTTAGTAATTTGGAGGGATTATGCCATCCAGATCAGCCACAAAAATTTAATTGTGCTAATGGGGCCAATGTTTATTACGCAGCTGCTGTCATGTGGGGGTCAATTGGTCCAAAACGTGTTTTCAGTCAACTGTATCCAGAAATGCAATGGTGTTTCTTGATTGGGTTTGTTGTGGCAATTTTATTCTTGGTTGGTCAAAAGGGTGGTACCCAAATTCGGAACTGGTGCCAAAACAAATTGTCTCCAACATTCTTCAAAGTTTTGGATAAGACTTTCTTCAATTTAATGAGGCCATGGAAACAAGTTAACCCAGCTATTGTTTGTAATGGGTTTTTACAATGGGCTCCATTGAATTTAACATACATGTTCCCGGCATTCTTCACCAATTTTGCATTCCATTATATTATTAAAAGACGATATACCCAGTGGTGGGAAAAGTATACTTATGTGCTGGCAGCTGCTTTGACAGGTGCCACTGCATTTTCTGCATTGATTTTGTTCTTTGCAGTTCAATACCATCCACAGACCTTGGACTGGTGGGGTAATAGCGTTTCTTATGCTGGGTTGGACAATGAAGCCCCTGCTCGAGATGTTTTACCAGAAGGTGAATATTTCGGTTTGAAAATCGGTACCTTCTCGTAGGTTATTATTATCATTAATTTGATCCTTTTATTTTTTTCAAATATCATTTTTCATGCAAACTTTAACGACATTCTTTTACGTTTCGATTCTACTTTATGATTCTTTTTGTTTTAATATATATATTACGATTTATGATCTTAGGTTATTAATATGATTTTTTACGATTTTTATTTTTATTTTATCTTTTTATTTTTGTTTTCCATGTGTGTTTTCCATGGGTGTGTATCATGACGCATTTGCCCCGTGAAAAGCATTGTAAAACATTGAGTCGCTATCTCTGAAGAGAAAAGAATTGTAATCTTGGCTGTATCATGCTGTGTTATTGTGCCCAAACTGATTAAGAGTTATGGCAATAAACTAGTTTTTATCAAAAAACCCCGTTTCATGTCCAGCTCTTAGCAGTACATCTTCAAGATAAGATATTTATTGATTATTTGTTTTTGAAATCAAAATTCGTTGAAGTGCGGCCTCTACTATATCCAAACCAGATACCGTGGTAACATAGTCTTAGATTAGCAGACATAATCACCCCTCGCCGCAACAACAACTAATACTAGGGTTAATGGCCACTCGAATCAATCTCTTAACAACTCGTTTTGTGATATTTATTTAGAGTAAACAGTAGCTTGTGGCGTGGAATAAACCCGTTGGACTTGACAAAATATGATAAATGTATTTATTACATTTTAGACATTCAAAATACCACTAGTTTCATCCGATTAAACATTTTCTAGCCATTTGTTTGTAATTTAGAATTATATGTTCTTGGATCTATCTATTATTCAATTTTTCGTTGTGGTCTTTATTCTTCTTTCAAGCCCTTGTATCAAATAATTTTTTAATATTATGTGCTGATTTTCTGGGCCTGAGGTCAAATCGCCGATTAGACTTTTTTTTTTTTTTTTGATTTTTTTTTTGGAATTATTAATCAAGCTGCACTAATATCCCAACCACATTCGTATCACACATTCTAGTTACTCGCTTACGCCCAAAAACGAAAACGACAAAAAAATCTAATATAATACTATAGAATGGAGTATTTGTTAAAAGCTGTGAAAAGGCAGGAGGATAGACGTAGAAATGAGGAAAAGTTGTCACAAATCATCAAAAACGAACGCCTCGAAACGATATTAAAAAAGCGACGACGATTAAACGATAATAGTGGTAATAATGATCCAAATGTTCATAATAAACGACGGAAATTAGATTATCCAAAACGGGGAATAGAAAAAAATAGTCTATGCGGGATGCCACCAGAGTTGCATTTGAAAATCCTGTGGTATTTGGATAAAGAAGATTATAATAACTTGACACTAACACACCCTATTTTGGGGCAAGCAGTCGATCGATTACGATGGAATCATTTGATATTGGATTTGAGCACTGCGTTCAAAAGCAAGTCTTTTAAAAATGGATATTTAATGCGGCATTTGGATGAAAAGTTTATAAACCATTGCCATTCTCCTGCCAAAGATTTTATATTGATTGGAAGGGCGAATAAAAATAATCATATTAATGGTAAAAAAAAGGATTTATATTCGGTGAATAATTTTGTTTTGGATAGCGTATTACCACAAAACGTCAATTTGCCAGGGAAACTCGATTCATTATTTAAAATGGTTCAAACGTTATCAATATCAATGCCCATATATGGTAAAGAGTTTGATGATGGTAAAGAAAACTGGAGACCGACCCGGAAAATTACCATGGACAAGGCTGCTCAAAACGTGCGATGGTTTTTGGCATTTAAAGTTCCTAAATTGTTTGTTAATTTGAGACAGCTGAATTTTGAAATGGTGGCTAATAGTAAGTATGATGATGATGATTATAATTTGGTATTTAATTTATGTATGGATAATCTGAAGGATAAAGTTGTTGGAGGAGAATTGGAAGTTGGGGTAAATTTTGAGATTCAACGAAAGAGTCGGTTGAACCTGAAAGTTCCATTAAAAATGCAACTAGTTAAACGGTTGAGAATAAATTATATGGTATATGGTTCAATGAATGGTGTGAATAGAAACTTTCAACAAACTAGTGATGAGCAGATTGTTGATACAATCAAACAGATGTGTGGCGGTGAGCAATTGGGGGAACGGGTTGAGAATTTTGAATTGATTATAAACGGGATGGAACGAAAGAAGGATCAAAAGATACCGGCAAACTTTATGCGAGATTTATTAAGTGGGCACGAAAAATTGAAACGATTAATGGTCCGGGGTCTTGATGTTAATATCGCTAATAATGAACCATGGGTCCCTGATTCAGTTGTTGAGATGGTTGAAGATCGAGATACCAATATCAAAACCAGTTGTCCCAACATTGAAACTTATACATTTATTAATACCAAACCCCCATTACCAAATTTTTTGAATAATAATCTACCAAATTTAAAAAGGTTGATTGTTTTGCGACCTCAAGAAACTTTTACGGAATTTCCAAAAGAATTGGAGCAATTGGTAGTTGTTGGTGAACATTTAAGTTCTGCGTTGCAAGCGGCGCATAAAGCGCAAGTTAAAAGAGTTCATTTGATACGAACAGTGGGTCCATTTTACGACTCTGAATGGGAAAACAATTTGGATGGTGTATATAAATTTGAACTGGTGCAACTACATGTACAAATTTTCCATCGGGGGAGTATAGTCCAACGATTTGGTGAATTAAGAGGATTGTGCCATGAGTTGCGTTTGGTTATTTCTGATAATGATTATAATGAATATGTTCGAAACACTGCTGATGCTACAAAGATCGAAAATACAGGAGAATTGGCCTCGGTGCCCTGTGATATGTACGATTTAATTAAAGAGCATAGGCTGAATACTTGTGATGCGCCAACTAAAGTTTACAGGTTTGTGGATACCAACACTGATGAAGATGATGAGGATAGCAATAAAAATAATAATAACAATAATGATATTGCTAATGGTAGTAGTAATAATGTTAATGAGCGGCTGAACGACCCTAATAATACAGCTACAGCTGCAGAGAATACTCAAGCCGGCGGCGCTAACTATAATTATTATTAGAACAAAAAAAATCAATAAAAAAAAATAATAAATACGCGTGGTTGTGTTATTGTTTCAGCTACAAAAAACAAAATTATATGCGTGGTTGGGCAAACCCAAATTCGGACTAGCTTTTTTGACAGCTAGCTAGCGGAGCAGCGCCCGACCCCGGTGGTAAGCGCGCTTAATATATCAAAACACACACACACAAATGTATAAGCTTAAATTTATCTGGCAAGGCGGGAAAGAGTGGCTGGACGGTGGACAGCACAAATTAAAAAAAAAGAAAAGGAGTCCTGTCGACCATGTCACTTTTTTTTTAAAAGAAGAATTGCTATTTAACCCCATTTTTTATAATTTATATAAATAGACCAAAATCTCGAAATAAAATAATAATAAAAAAAAAACAAATTGTCACTAGATGCAATTGCATTGCATTAAAAAGAATATAATACTATGAGCTACTGGTTATCACCTGAGCCGCTCCGACGACGCATTATCCGCACACTAACTAATCGCACCAGACCCTTTTTCATCCTCTCCATAATCTTCGCAGCACTACCATTATCAATATCAATCATCCTATACCTGGGCTCTTACTACCTCCAATCAACTGCATTATTCAAATACGACAACGAAACATTAATTGGCCCCAACGCCATATGCACCACCACCACCACCACCACTGGTGGTACTTGCAAAACGGGATATAAATCCGACACTTACGAACTATGGGTATCGTACACCATAATTTTAGCATTAACCGCGACATCATTCGTGGTCTCCCTTTTAGCCACACTAATTCCACTGGCGGCGTCTAGCGTGGAATGGATCTATTATATCTGCGCTGCATTGGCTGCAGCGGTATCCAGTGCCGTATCTACTGCGGCGGCTGTAGTAGGCATCGTTGTTGCATTAAATCCATTACGGGAGAAATACGAGCATAAACAGCAAAAGCTGGGGTACATCCTGTGTTGGGTTGTGGTGGCCGGATGTGGCGCCACGTTCTTGTGCCATGCTACTGCGGTGGTGCTGCTAATCAGACACCGCATTGTTAACGGGTATAAGTATAGCGCTAGAGATGAAGAGGAGGAGACCGACGATGATTCCATGTATGAAAAACGGAACAGTGTCATGAGTTATAATACAGATACAATTGGATTCAAATATTAAAAATATGTTTTTTTTTGGTTAATTAATTTGTATTAAAAGGTATCTACATTCTATAAATAAATAAATAAGTTAAAATTTTTTTTTTTTTTTTTAGTGTTTGATCACGCCTTCTGAATCGAATTGTAATCCCATAGCCTTCAAAAACTTGACACCATCTTCCAACTCTTGTTGCTTTCGTGCAGAGGACCAGTCCAATTCTTTGGCCATGATATCAACAACTCGAGGTAATGCTTCGTATGCCGCTTTGGCGTTCAAAAATGCTAATCGTGTTCGACGGGCCAAAAAGTCCATTGCGGTCGCAGCATATTCATATCTCATTGCATAATATAATTCCCCATCTACAAATGGATATGGGGCCAAAATCTTTTTACCCAAAGTACTAGTAGAAAATGGAGCTTCAACTGAACCATTACCAGATTGGGATGAGCACAAGTCAGCGACAGTAAATGCTCGTGAGCCATAGTTGTCACTCAAATGTTTAGCCACATCTGGTTCCAAATTATATCGTTGGATTAATTCAACGTATCGTAATGGAGTCCAGTCGTGTGCACCAACCAACAAGCATTTATCAGTTTCACTCTTACACTTTTGTGGGAGATCAAATCTTTCAACACATTCGTCAACAGTTTCTTCAGCCATTTGTCGATAGGTGGTCCATTTACCACCAGCAATGGTAACCAACCCACTAGCACTAGTAGTAACCAAATGATTTCTAACAACGTTTTGAGAACCACCAGAAACCATCTTTTCTGGATCCATAACCAACGGTCGAATACCAGTCCAAGCAGCCAAAACATCTTCCCGTCTAACATCAACACGTCCTTCCAAGTATTTTGTAATATCCTTCAAAACAAATCGAATTTGTTCTTCTTGTGGGACTGGGTTAGTTTCAATATCACATGGGTCGTCAGTAGTACCGGCAATAGTTGATCCTTGCCATGGTAAGAAAAACAAAACTCGGCCATCAGAAGTAGCTGGATCCAATAACCCCATATCACTTGGACTGAACCATCCTGGTAAAACAACATGAGTACCCGAACTTGGACAAACAATTGGTTGAATTGATGGGTCATCCAATTTTCGAATACTATCAGAGAACGGACCAGTAGCATTGACAACACATTTTGTGCTAATATCAATAGTTTCCCCAGATTCCAAATCAGTAGCCTTTAATCCATTGATTTGATCGTTGCCATCTTTATCTAGCTTAACCACTTCAATGTGATTCAAAACATCCGCACCTTCTCGTTGGGCAGTCAATGCAAGTGAAACATTCATTCGAGAATCATTATGAGACCCATCGTAATAAACAACACTACCCTTCAAGTCTTTATCATTCAACATTGGAAATTTAGTCAAAGTTTGGTTTTTGGTCATAATATAGGATGATTCCAAATTTTGGGACGCAGCCAACAAATCGTAACATTTAACACCGGCCCAGTAATAAGGCATGTGCCACCATTTATATAATGGAATCATAATAGGCAAAGGAAATGACAAGTGAGGGGCAATATCCAAAAATACCTTTCGTTCATATAATGCTTCTTTAACCAGTTTATATTGGTCATAATCCAAGTTCCATACTGCTTTTTCCAAATATCGAACGCCGCCATGTACCAATTTTGTCGATTTTGATGAAGTACCACTGGAAAAATCATCTCGTTCTAACATTGCAACTTTTAACCCCCGTGTGGCTGCGTCCAACGCAACACCACTACCAGTGGCACCCCCACCAATAACAACAATATCGTACTTGTGTTGCTTCAAATTTTCAAAAATTTGACTACGTGGTGGAGGAGGTGGAACATACTCATGTATAAAAGGTTGTCGTTGTCGTTGTGATAGCTGGCCATTGTCGTGGTACACCAACCCACCAGCAGCTGCCCCGATCATACTTGAGATCCCAAACACTCGAGATCTAGCCCAGCTCATTCTCTATTATTGGTTCTTTTTTATTATATTTTGTTGTAGAATTGTTCTATTATAACGAAAGTTATAAAATTTAAATAAAAAGAAGATTAAATAAAAAAAAAGAAGAGAGAAAAGAGAACAAGAGGGAAAAGGGAGGTTTATATAATTTTTTGGGAACCATAGAAAAAGAAAGAAAAAAAAAAAAAAAAAAAAAAGGTTTGCGATTTCTACTCAATTAACCTTTCCCCGTAGCATAAGAAATTGTTGGTGAAGAAAAGTAAGTAGAGTTACTTACTTTTTGGAAAAATAAATATTAACAATTAAAATGGCCCTGTTGACTGAATTAACTCGAAATCTTGCAAAATTTTGAGATTGCCATGCTCTGTGTTAGCCTCAAACCGTGTTAGCCACGCTTGAGGTGGATAAAAAAAATTTCTTCAGCAGTTCAGTTGCTTTTTTTTTTTTTTTTTCCTCGCCTCGATACTTTTTCCTCTTAACTGTCCATGATTTTTTCTTTTTGGCCGGGCCTTGATAAGCATACCTGCAGCAATGGAAAAAAAAAAAAAAATTTAAACTATTTGAATTTGTCTTAATTTAAAGATTAGAGATGGGATTTGATGAATGGATCAAATTATTGGATAGCTTAAATATAGCATCGACCTGATATTTCCCAGTGGGATTATTCCGAAGGTTTGTACCGTTAAACCTATTTTTCTCCATGGGTCGGATCTGTTGCTCGTGACTGAGGACACGCACGAATTCTTATGCTGGATCTAAAAGTTAACACTCTGTATTCGTTAAATTTTAAAAAAGTTTCGTTGGCCGGTTTATAGAGTTTGCAATCTATGTTTTCGTGCGATCTCGTAGATGTGTGAAGAAGGTTACGTTTAATCCAAACGTTAAAGCTGTTGTCAGTTAGTAAGCTTGAACGCCTCCAGGCAAAACAAAAAAAAAAAACAAAAAAAAAAAAATTGGGGAAACTAATCAGCTCCAGTCTTTGTATATTAAAGGTGGCCATATATCAGATGTTTTATTATTTGATGTCTCTCCGAAACAATTCTAAGTACAATCTACTAAATATGGAAATTTCCCCTAGATCAGCATGCTTTTTAAACCCGTCCATGAGCACTAAAGATCGATCCTTTGGATAGATTTTCAAACGCTAATATATCTATATATTAATTGTTTAATGTCTATATTATAAAAGAATAAATAAATTACAACTTGGAATCATTCTTAGCTGGTTTAGCCTTATCGTGATGGCCAACAGCCAACTGTTTCCCAGTCTTTGCATCCATCAATTCATAAGTAATATACATATATCTCTTTGAATTGGATTGGATTTTACAAGTCAACAACACATCTTGACCCAAAGGCACCGGCCGGATGAATGTAGAATTCAAGTTTCGTGACACACCAAACTCATTAATAACACTTCTCAAAACTTGGCCCAAATCATGCCCCGGTTGCCAATATTTTGGATCACCAAATGCAGCCCATGTGGTGGCATTGTCAATAAATGTCGTAACACACCCTCCATGCATGTATCCATAACTGTTGGCCATATGTGGTTGTGTTGGTAGTCGGAAAACCACAGTTGGCGTATTTTTATCAAAATCGGCACTTTCAACGATAGTTAGTTGAGAAAATTCTGGAGCCCATAATGAATCGCTATTCTGTGTTGTTCGGTCGGATAGGAATTTTAGACAAGTTGATACTTTTTCAACAGGAGTCATGCTTTCAACGTCAGCGGCAAAGTCGGTCATTTTCGAAAAAGGTTGTATAGTAATTATTAAAAGAGGTGGGTATCAATCAGCTCAAGGTACTTTGAAAGTAGAGTAAGAGGGAAAAAAAGAGCGATGTTAGAGTTTTATAATCAAGTCAAAAAAAAAGTTTAAAAAAAAAAAAAAAAAAAAAAAATTGACCCGTGCTTGCTATAGTAAATGGCGTTAGCCCGATGTGCCGAGGTATTTAATCTTTTCCCCCAACGCGGTACGATAAGGCTACGCGTGAGTTTGCGGGCTATAGTTAAGGTTTCGATCCTGGGCCGCACAACTTTTATATATTTTAGTTATCACGTTCATTATATAAAGATAAACAATTTTGAAATGTGAAATTTCAATTGGAAAAAAAAAAAAAAAAAAAAAAATTCGTAACCAGTAACTACAGATGGTTTATCTGAATGTATACTCAATTTCTCGGCGATATGTTAATACATGGAATGCTCGACTGGTCTATGGATCTCGATAGCAAAAGAGCCGAGTTTTCAACTTACAAACAAGCGAGATATTTAAATTATGCATCTGTCACTCGGGACATCCGCCTGAGGTTTTTTAAATGGTTTCAAACTTTTCAGGCAATTTGTCTCACTTTAAATTGGCACCTCGATCATGATCGCAATTAAGCTTGAAACCAGAAGTCTGGGGTACAGTGTAAAATTAAACTATAAGTCGGCTATACATTCTCTGTATCAGATACACCAAGCAACCTTACTCTGCATTTATTGAGCAGCCTAGCTAAATACTTTGATCCAGGGACTCCGAATAGTGTTCACAAATAAGTTAACCCCTCGGAGTTCCCCC